>JASIRB010000175.1:20000-228322 GCA_030323885.1 Branchipolynoe longqiensis
GACAGCTGGTCTTCATGAGAAATATGAAGCAGTCTTCATATTTGGGACGGTCCTAACATCCTTCAAAGCAAGCTAAACTGAGCCATGTTTGGACCGTCCCATTCTTCATATTTCTCATGAAGACTGCTTCCTAACAGGTCACTTGCTATCCGGACCGCACCTCGTCCACACCTCTCTCTATCACCTCTCCGCCGGCCGGACACCTCCTTGATATGTCTGAAAAGAGTTCCAGGAGGGGGTGCCTGCCGGCATTTTCACTTTCTACCCTTACTCTGTCCGTGTCTATGGCTCGCCGGTTGGTTACCATAGGGCAGATAGGCACGGGCCTTTGACTCAACTCTCCTCATTTCTCTTTCCTAGATCTGCCCACTCGATTTCTCCCAGGCTCACTTCTTCCCCTAACCAGGGTTGTTGTGTTCTTGGGGGGGGCTCTTGACCTTTTTTCCTTTTCTCTGACTGGTTCTTGTTGCTGGAACGACCGCTGCTACCACCTTTGCCCGCCTTCCTCACACCCCTGCTGACCGGATACAAGTGCTCCCCTACAGACACCATACAGATCACTACAAACAGACGGCACGGAGAGATCCGCTGCCACCCGACGCCCCGTCGTCACCACGTCTTGAAGGATGTCCCCAGCCTTCACAACACTTCCTCTGAGACCACTTCACCGCAGAAGACATGTCTTAACCAAAGACTGGGCCGATTTATCGGAGCCTCTCTACAAATGTTGCAGTCCTGCAACCGGTAACCGTCGTAAGGTTACGAACACCCCATACAATACAGGTCCGCGCATAAACCTGCATGTTTGCACCGTCCCATTCTTCATATTTCTCATGAAGACTGCTTCCTAACAGGTCCGCGCATAAACCTACATGTTTGCACCGTCCCATTCTTCATATTTCTCATTTCTGTGTTTCTGTGTGTGTCTCTGTGTCTATGTGTGTGTCTGTGTGTGTCTCTGTGACTCTGTGTGTGTCTCTGTGTCTGTGTGTGTGTCTGTCTCTGTGTGTGTGTCTGTGTGTGTGTGTCTCTGTGTTGTGTCTCTGTGTGTGTGTATCTCTGTGTATCTGTGTGTGTCTCTGTGTTTCTGTGTGTGTCTGTGTGTATGTGTCTCTGTGTCTGTGTGTGTCTCTGTGTCTGTGTGTCTGTGTGTATCTGTGTGTGTATATGTGTGTGTCTCTGTGTGTGTCTCTGTGTGTCTCTGTGTCTCTGTGTGTGTCTCTGTGTGTGTATCTGTGTCTGTGTGTGTGTCTCTGTGTGTGTGTCTGTGTGTGTCTCTGTGTGTATCTGTGTCTGTGTGTGTGTCTCTGTGTCTGTGTGTGTCTCTGTGTGTGTGTCTCTGTGTCTGTGTGTGTGTCTCTGTGTGTGTGTCTGTGTGTGTCTCTGTGTGTGTATATGTGTATGTGTGTGTCTCTTTGTCAGAGACACAGAGACACACATAGAGACACACACAGTCACACACACACAGACACACACAGAGACACAGAGACACAGACACACACATAGAGACACACACAGAGTCACACACACTTTTTATATACTTTTTATATACTTCACTGCATAACATGTAGGTTTATGCAGCGGACCTGTTAGGAAGCAGTCTTCATATTTGGGACGGTCCTAACATCCCTCTAAGCAAGCTAAACTGAGCCATGTTTGGACCGTCCTATTCTGTGTGTGTGTGTCTCTGTGTGTGTCTCTGTGTGTGTATCTGTGTCTCTGTGTGTGTGTCTCTGTGTGTGTCTCTGCGTGTGTCTGTGTGTGTGTCTCTGTGTATGTGTGTATGTCTCTGTGTGTGTGTCTCTGTGTGTGTCTGTGTGTGTGTCTGTGTGTGCGTGTCTCTGTGTGTGTCTCTGTGTTGTGTCTCTGTGTGTGTCTCTGTGTGTGTCTCTGTGTGTGTCTGTGTGTGTATATGTGTCTGTGTGTGTCTCTTTGTCAGTGACACAGAGACACAGACACACACATAGAGACACACACAGAGACACAGAGTCACACACACAGAGACACACACAGAGACACACACAGAGACACGGAGACACACACACACACAGAGACACAGAGTCACACACACGTTTTATATACTTTTTATATACTTCACTGCATAACGCATAACGCATAACGCAATACGCATTACGCGTATATGGAATGCTGGCATTCGCATAACGCATAACGCATAACGCATTACGCATTACGCGTATATGGAATGCATTAAGTGTGAATGAGTGTGTACACCTGAGTAAGTAAGTGTGGAGGTGGGGAAGGCAGGAGAGTGCTACCATCTGGGTTCAAGGTGCGCCTCGCAGAAATTCTAGACATCGCGTTAGTTTGAACGGCATGAGCAGTTGGTTGCCTCGAAAATGGCGGTCCCCACAGGGTGCAGCCATTTGCGATTGAAAAGGACAGCTCTGATTGGCTGAAACAACTGAATCCGGCAGCCATTTTCGAGGCACTTTTTGGCTCCTACCTGAAAAGCGAAACGTCTCTGAGGCGACTCCGAGGTGCACCCTGAACGCAAATAGACTAAAAAGATGTCGCAGCGCCGACTCGTAGGCATACCCTGAACGCGGCCCTGGTTTATCCCTTTCACCAAAATAAGGCCGTATGTTGACAGTACCCATGTTGCACAGTTATCAATATCATGCTATGTGTCCCTGAGTATAGATAAAAGATTCACCTCTGACTCTGTCCTCTGGCTACCGGACCATGCAACTTTAACTGGGTGATAGGGGCGGGCACTGAGCACGCATGTCCACATTGTACATGTGTATGTGGATTTACGTGAATTCGATTACATCTGCATAGGGGCAGGCATTGATCTGCCGTACATGTGTGTATTATATGTGTGCGTGTGTGCACATGTGCATGTTTGTGTGTGTGATTTTAGATGATTTTAGATGATTTTACATGATATATATGTAGAATATAATTTATTATATATATATAAAGGAGGCGGAGTTTCCCCCCTTCTTCCTTTAATTAATTATTTATTATTAATTTCTTATTTATTCTTCACTGTATATTCACCCCGTGCCACTTTTTTGCCCCGGGACTGCCAATTCATTGCCGCTTGGCTCATTCCCGCTTTGACTGCACTCGCAGCACCACCTATTTTTAGCTTTAGGTAGGGCTGTTATTTTGCCCGGCCAAGGGACCTTCAAGCAAAACTAAAAGAAGGTTCCCCACCACTACTCATTGTTCTCTCTCTCTTTCCTTTACCGCAGCCTAAATTTATATATATATGCTGGATTTTGGACTGTTTGCAATCTACAGTTACAAGCCATAAACAAGAAGCAAGAAAACCAAAATTATCACTAAAACTAAATTCAAAAGATTTGAATCAAATTACAAGTATTAACACACTTATCCGTTATGAGCAGGGTAAATAAATTCATCACAAATATATATATATATATATATATATGTGTATACATAATATAGAGACCGGGCGCAGTGGTCGAATCGGTAGAGCGCGGGCCTCGCGTGCGGGAGATCGGGAGTTCGGTTGCCGGTATAGCAGGAAATCGCAAACCCTGTAAATCGCAAACCCCCACTTGTGATTTCCTAGGAAATCGCAAACCCCCATGCCATATATGGGCATGGGGGGTTTGCGATTTCCTAGGAAATCGCATATCCCCCCTGGAGATCGCAAACCCCCCATTCGGCGGCGGCGGCGGCGGCGATTTGTTTACTTTACGTTCGTCGATTCGAAAATATAACTGTTAATATCTCCGCCGTTACGGCGGTAGTCTGAACTGAGAGTAGTAATTATGTGTGGTCTCTGTGGCCTAGTGGTTAGAGTGTAGGACTTGTGATCAGAAGTTGTTTGGTTGTGTTGGTTCAAACCCCATCCACAGCAGAACTTTTTTTTATATTCAAAAAAAAAAAAACGTTTTTCATCTATATCTGTTTCTCATTGAACTATGCAATGTAATTGTACTAACATATATTTCACATTACACAAATATATTTCCTCATTGCACTTCTCTAAAGAAGATTGAAAATACCTCAGTATTACCCCCAACTACTAACTAGGTCACTCTCCTGTACACCACCAAGTGGAAAAGTTCAGTACTAAGCATGCACCACCCCTGTGGCACACATCTGAACTATTTCCGAGTTCGTTTGTTTTCCACGCGGCGGATATCTGGCCACTAATATCTCCGCCGTTACGGCGGTAGCGACGTCGATGCGGCGGCGATTTGTTTACATTACGTTCGGCGATTAATATCGCCGCCAATGCAGCGGTAGCCTTAATAACGCTTCGAATTTAGGGTTAATTTAATGAAATTTCACGATTTGAGTATGTAATTCTGTTAAATATGGTCGCATTGAATAGATTTGGCCCGAATCGGTCCCAAAACACAGGGGGGTTTGCGATTTCCAGGGGGGGTTTGTGATTTCCTAGTAAATCGCAAACCCCAGGGTGTGCAATTTCCAGGGGTTTGCGATTTACTGCCACACCGGTCGTGTCAAACCAATGCCTTATAAAATTGATACTTGTCGCTTCCTAGCCTGGTTCTCAGCATTAATAAGATAGGGCAAGAACTGGTTAGATCAGTGTCAGGATAATGTGGCTGAGTGGGATCTTGGGTGATGCTGCTGGCGTCCTGATTTCCCAGTGGGGCAGCACTATAAAGTTGCCATGAGTGCACACTGTCACAGGTTGGTACCTGTCCTGACATGACCTTAGATGTTGCCAATATGTAAAACTGCAACATCCAACCAACATAATATAGACATTTAAATGGAGACCCTGTACAAATGCGTACCGTCCTGTTATGACCTTAGAAGTTGTTAAGATGTAAAACAACAACAAACACACACATGTGTGTATATCTATGTATGATTACATGTTTGACTGCATATAATTATAATTTATATAGTTATTGGAGTTTTACATCCTGTCAACATCTAAGCTGTAATTATATATAGCCATACATACATAGCCACACATATATTATTATGTATATATGTGGATTGGAATACACGTATACTGTAGTATATATATATTCTATATGCACTATGTATATAGTTTATTTACTGTAGTGTGTGAAGGTATATGACAAGTATGAAGTAATGGGAATCAAATCTTTTCTAACGAAATTACACACACATACACACATATATATACACACTGTACGCACACACCTACACACATATATACACATATATATACACACATATACACATATATACACACATATATAAACACATATATACACGCATATATACACATATATACACACATATATATACACATATACACACATATATACACACACATATATACACACACATATATACACACATATATACACACACATATATATACACTCATATACACACATACACACACACAGGTGAACTAATGGCAGTACGAGCTATTACTTAATTTACTACTACTAACACTGCACCCTTCTGTGTGTAACGCTGACATCTGCCCACCGCTTCACGCCTCAGTGCCGTCACGTGACCGTGTTGTTATTGTTGCCGTGTTCACGGTCCACGGTCCACGTGACACGGTCACGACACCAATTGTCAGGTCACGTGATCGCGGCCCTAATTGTCCTGACACGTGCTGACCACAAACGCGTTCCATATGACCCGCCCTGGCCGCATTAAAGTGACAGCTGCCACCAACAAAAAAGAAGAAAATGGACTAACTTTTATTAGATTTAGTTTGTTTGTTTTTGTTTTATGTCCTAGCAACATCTAAGGTCATATCAGGATGGGTACCGACTTGTGACAGTGCGCACTCATGGTGACTTTATAGTGCTGCCCCACTGGGAAACAAAGCCGCCGGCACCATAACCTGGTATCCCACTCAGTCACATTATCCTGACACTGAGCACAGCAGTCCTTGCCCTGTCCTAATAATGCTGAGCGCCTGGCTAGGAAGCAACAAGTATCAATTTTTAAGTCATTGGTTTGACTCGACCAGGGTTCGAACCCATGATCTACCAGCACGGGAGACGGACGCTCTATATTAGATTTAGCGATGAAGGTAGAGGCGGATGGACGGGGACGCAGTTATGAACATTATCGGGACAAATAAATTTGTTAAAGTTGGTGATCGTCCTTTTGATTACACAGATCCGGGTCGGGCAGGTGGTTTTAATTTATATTTTGTATTTGTTTTTCAGTATATCATACAGTTCTAGAAGTTTCAATTTTGAAAGTAAAATATTTTAATTAGCAGTAGCAACCCTCGTTTCCCCACAATGTTTTCATTTCTCCCACAGAAAATACAGATTAGTAATAGTAAATTGTATGCTAGCCTGACACATTTTTAACAGTTAACAAAAAATCAGGAACGGGCGATTGTTCAGGCATGGACGGGGGTCGATCAGCAATTCTTTTTACTTTTTGGCCTTATGGAACACCTCTTGCTTTTTGTTGTATGTTTTTGTTGTAGCCTATTGTTGTAGCCTGTTGTAACCTTTTGTTTATCCCTTTGTTGTATCCTTTTGTTGTAGGTTTTTGTTGTAGGTTTTTGTTGTGGCTTTTTTTGTGGCTTTTTGTTGCCACTTTTTGTTGCAGTTCTTTGTTGCTGCAGTTCTTTGTTGCTGCAGTTCTTTGTTGCTGCAGTTCTTTGTTGCTGCAGTTCTTTGTTGCTGCTCTTTGTTGCAGTTCTTTGTTGCAGCTCTTTGTTGCAACTCTTTATTTAGTTTTTTTTCTGGCCACTCTTTGCTATACCTTTTTGACACAGCGTCATGTCATGGCATCTTGTTGCATTTGTTGTTACATTTTGTTACATTTTTCTGTTGTATCTTTCTGTTTGATCTCTTTGGTGTGTCTTTCTGTGGTAACTTTCTGTTTGGTCTCTTTGGTGTGTCTTTCTGTTGTATCTTTCTGTTTGATCTCTTTGGTGTGTCTTTCTGTTGTATATTTCTGTTTGATCTCTTTGGTGTCTTTCTGTAGTATCTTTCTGTTTGATCTCTTTGGTGTGTCTTTCTGTTGTATCTTTTTGTTTGATCTCTGTGGTGTGTCTTTCTGTTGTATCTTTCTGTTTTGATCGCTCTGGTGTGTCTTTCTGTTGTATCTTTCTGTTTTGATCGCGCTGGTGTGTCTTTCTGTTGTATCTTTCTGTTGTGACCTTTGTGGTTTGTCTTTGTGTTGTAGCTTTCTGTTTGATCTCTTTGGTGTGTCTTTCTGTTGTGTCTTTCTGTTTGCTCTCTTTGGTGTGTCTTTCTGTTGTATCTTTCTGTTTTGATCGCTGTGGTGTGTCTTTCTGTTGTATCTTTCTGTTTTGATCTTGTGGTCTGTCTTTCTGTCATATCTTTCTGTTTGATCTCTTTGGTGTGTCTTTCTGTTGTATCTTTCTGTTTGATATCTTTTGTGTGTCTTTCTGTTGTATCTTTCTGTTTAGATCTTTGTGGTGTGTCTTTCTGTTGTATCTTTCTGTTTAATCTCTTTGGTGTGTCTTTCTGTTGTATCTTTCTGTTTGACCTCTTTGGTGTGTCTTTTTGTTGTATCTTTCTGTTGTATCTTTCTGTGTAGCATGCTGCTGTAACTTTCCGTTGTAGCATTTTCTCGTTGTTTTTGTTGTTTTTGTTGTTGCTGAATTATTACAGCCACACGTCAGCAACTGTGCATGCGACTGCATTCCAGTTAACATTGACTATTTCTGAGTATTGTCGGTGGTAATGATAGAGTGGAATCTAAAACTAGGTTGATCATGGTTTTGTTGTTGTTTTTTGGTGTTTTAAAAAAAACAAAGGTAGTGCAGATGGAGTGAAATATACACGTATGGAGGGGATTCATATATCTTTGCACCAGATCATGGGTCCAATCCCCTGCTGAGTCAAACACAAACTTGTGGCTACCTTACCTGACATTTGGTATAACTAGGGCAATGGCTGGTTGGATCAGTGCTAGGATAACATTACTGAGTAGAATATGGGGTGTAAGGCTTGTGCACGACAGTATCCCAGTAGTTTGTTTGTTGTTGTTTTACGTCCTAGCAACATCTGAGGTCATATCAGGATGGGTACTGACTTGTGACCCTGCGTCGTGATCCTGCTATCAAGAAACACGTAATTTAAATGTCACCCAACCACAATTTTGACCAGGGAACCATTATTTCGACGACATAGTAAAATGGTAATCCATATTACTGGAGATATTTTGACCCCAAAATGAATTCCTGAAAGTAAAAGGTCTATGCTTTAATCAGTCGAAATTAAAATTGAGAAACTTTTGAAAATTATTACTCTACTGGTAAATTATGCTTGGCTGATCACAAATTACCACTGATCACAGACATTTATATAGTGTGTTGACAGAGTCGCAATTCTTAGCAGGGCAGAAATTTATCAGGGCACACTGCAAGGTCAAATACAAATGTGATATATATATATATGTATATATATATACATATACATTCATATAAACATACATTTGCATATACATCTATATATATGTTTTATTATACATACATATATCATAAAAGTATGTATAATATAAATGTATGTATAAAATGATAACTATTTTATTAGACTTACATACATTTATATCTACATATAAATGAATGCATTTTTAACAAAATAACTATATGTATGTTAACTATTTTATTATACATACATTTACATATAATATCTGTGTATATAAATATATGTATGTATTAGCTATTGTTATTTTATTATGCATACATATGTACATATAATTATATATACATGTATACATAAATGTATGTATTATAATAGAATAGGTGTACATGTATATATATATATATATATATATATATTTATATACATGTCGATGTTTACATATAAACATACATAAACACAACCATATTATATATAAATGTGTATATAAATGCATGTATATATGTATAATATAATAGCTATCCACATTGGCTAAATTCCATATCGACCAAGCGATGCGCTCTACTTAGCCAATTGTTGGCATTACAGTGGCATAATGACCTGCTTGATTATATATGCAAAGAAGGCATGGATTCATTAATACTATTTATTATGAACAACACACTTTCTGGAAGCATCCACGTATTACCGAGAGTTTCTGGAGAACTCAATCTACCGAAAATCTATGAACCAACTATTTTAGCACATCTCACCTTTCGGTGCTATTTATTCTATTGCTGGTTATTTGTTTAAGGTAAATTTAAATTACTGTTGAGCAGATCAGAATGGGCAAAGTTTGGGGCTAAGGTGGGGAGGTATGCTTGTCGCTACCTAGCCCCGCAATCGGCATTGCTAGGATAGGGCAATGACTGGTTAACTCAGCATCAGGATAATGTGACTGAGTGAGAAATCGGTATGGTGCCGGTATCCTGGTCTCCCAGTGGGGTGGCACTATAAGATCACCATGAGTGAATTCTGTCACAAGTCGGTACCCATCCTGATATGACCTTAGATGATTGGTTTTACGTCCTGGCAACATCTAAGGTCATATCAGGACGGGTACCGACTTGTGACAGTGCACACTGATGACAACTTTAGAGTGCCGCCAACTGGGAAATCAGGCCACCACACCATGACCTGATTTCCCACTATCACATTATCCTGATACTGAGCTAACCAGTCCTTGCCCTATCGTAATAATGCCGAGCGCCAGGCTAGGTAGCAACAAGTACCAATTTTGTAAGTCATTGGTTTGACTCCACTGGAAATCTAACTCCTGACCTTCCGCACGGAAAGCCTGTGCTCTACCGATTTGGCCACCGCGTCCAGTGGTATGACCTTAGATGTTGACAGGACATAAACCTCCAACAAACAAACAGCAGTAGCATTTACTGATTGATAGTAAGTGATGATACACCTCACGTATGTGTCACTCTATGTAGGTGTCGAATTAGATAAAAGATTCACCCGGTACTTGTAGTACACGGGTGAAGGACAACGTAGTCTAAATACGGGCGAAAATAGCTTTAGTATGGACCAGGGAGTAGAATGTCTGCCTCCAGTATCAAATGGATATTTATATAGGCACAGAGTTGGTGAAATGGGAGAGAATGCAAAAAGACAAGATGGCGGCCGTAGAACGCCGTCGATTTCACTTTTAAATCTTATTAAACTAGATATTATATTACATTTTGTAACTCAAAGGTAGCGGGCTAATAATAAGACAGATGTAAAGAATAATTGTTGCTTCTTAGATTGTGAAATTAGGCTCTCAATTCTTTGACCCGCATTTTCGACAGCTTTTACATGGGGTTAGTTTGCACCCCTACTGCAGCAGTACGGGGTGAATCTTGTATCTAGTGTCGAATAGGAGAAGGGAAAGGGGTGGCATGTAATGGGGACGATGGTGGTGTGGGGGGTGAGTGGTGGGTGAGTGGTGGAGGAGGAGGAGGAGGGTGGAGGAGGAGGAGGGTGGGTGGGAGGGTCAACATATCTTCGGCTTTGACTCTTGCAGTTTGAAGTGGTACGCAATAAATACTGGCAGCTCTCCAGTACTGGAGAAGTGGCGCCTCGCCCGGGAGGGAACGCCCAATGCCGGTGTCGCGGTTTTAAATCTCCGCTGGTTTAAAACCTACACTTTTGCCGTGCGCATGCGTCAAAATCGAACAGCATTTCCACCAGATTAAGACTGTCGAGTAAACTTCGATTTTATTCAAAATTAATAGAAATACAGAACAATTTGCCATACACATGGATGCACACGTGCAATGTAATGATATAATGAATATATTTAAGACACAACTAGCCATAGTTAAGCATTTTGAGCTAAGAAACATACAATTCTACACAAAACAATCAGTCACTTTAAGTTTAAGGCTGATATCTATATCACCAGACTGGCGATGCATTTGTGACTCCCCAGAAGAAATGTTACTGATCTTCTCAGCCTCGACCGATCAGAACGAGCCTTATATAGTTATATCAGTGGACAGCTATGGTGTTGACCTATGATGTAGTATCATTTTTGTAACGATCCATTTAGGTTTTACTTTTTTTTTAACAAGTTAAAGTTGCTGTATCCACTTCGACGACTTTACCAAACTGCAGCAGCTGCAGTTTGAAAGCGCCGTTCGATTTTGATACATGCGCAGGGCGAAAGTGTAGGTTTTAAACCAGGGGAGTTTTAAAACCCCGGGTCCCCGGTGCTTGTGACTAAGGCCCAGCGTTCATTCACTAATCACCAGACGGGATGGCCGAATGAGTTGAGCGTCTGTCTCCCGTTTTGGTAGATCATGTGATTCCAACCCATGGGTCATAACCCTGGTCTAGTCAAACCAATGACTTATCAAATTGATACTTATTGCCAGCTAGCCAGGCGCTCGGAATTAGTAGGAGAGGGCAAGGACTGGTTAGCACAGTACCAGGATAATGTGACCGTGTCAGATAATCAGGTCATGGTGCCAGCGGCCTGGTCGCGCAGTGGGGCAGCACTATAAAGTCTCCATCAGTGCACACTGTCACAACTTGCACAAGTCGGCACCCGTCCAGATATGATCTTACAGTGTGTGTTGTTGTTTTATGTCCTAACAACATCTAAGGTCATATCAGGATGTATGACCTTAGACGTTGATCGCCATGAATATGGCCATAGCTGTCGACATGGCGTAAAACCTCCAAGTCACTCACTCACCCCTTAGACGTTGCTAGGATTTAAAACAACAAACAAACAAACAAACTTTCTTGCCCCTCCCCCCTTCCCCCGGCGCGTGATTTGTGTGCTTAGAGTGCGACGCCCGTTGCCTACTACGTAGAACACTGAGGGATGTGGGGCCTGTTGTCGAGCTGTAGTTCCCAAACTGTCACGTGACACTCCTCTTCGATCCCTTCACAAACAACATTGCTGGTGCAGTCAGCGTGGCGAGATTTGTTTGCACACGTCGTTTGAATGTATTTGAGACTCGTTAACATCGATCCACGCTCCTCTCTACCCCCCCCCCCATCTGCCCCCCACCCACCACCACCACCACCACCACCGACTGCCACACCCATGTAGACAATTGAGGGGTACGCAGATCCCAGCTTAGTGATGGGGTAGTGGTCCACGTATATACACATATGCAATATATAACACACATGCACACACAAAACGTTTGTTTTATTTAACGACGCCTCTAGAGTGCATTGATTTTCATCATCGGATATTGGACGTCAAAAGTATGGTCATTATGACATATTTCTTTGGAGGAAACCCGCTGTCGCCACATAGGTTACTCTTTCCGATAAGCAGCAAGGGGTCTTTTATATGCTCTTTCCCACAGACAGGACAGCATATACCACAGCCTTTGGTGAACCAGTTGTGGACCACAGGTTGGAACAGAAAATACACATGCACACGTATACACATACATACATAAATATGCACATGTATGCAAACATACATAGATAACATACATACTTAACATATATACATACATACATACATGCATGCATGCATGCATGCATGCATGCATACATACATACATACATTACATACATACATAAATACATACATACACACACATACACACATACATACATACATACATACATACATACATACATACATACATACATAAATAGACCAGATGGGATGCCCAAATGAGTTGAGCATCAATCTTTCAGTTTTGGTAGATCGTGGGATTCGAACCCTTGGGTTCCAACCCTGGTCGAGTGAAACCAATGACTTAAAAATTGATACTTGTCACCCCCTAGCCAGGTGCTTGGCATTATTAGGATAGGGCAAGGACTGGTTGGCTCAGTGTCAGGATAATGTGACTGAGTGGGATATCAGGTCATCGTGCTGGTGACCTGGTCTCCCAGTTGGGCAGCACTATAACATCGCTTCCCATGAGAGGACTTGGGAACTTTGATTTAATGCACATTGTCTTCGAATTCGAAATAGAGACACCTTCTCCAGTGGAACACGGCTGGCCACCTGGTGGCCACTCTATCGACTGTACGCACTCTGGAAGATCAGTGAGAGCTGTCAAGTGCGTCGCGGGAGAGTGAGTGTGTACACTGTGACATCCTGTGTATTATACACCTACTGCCCTCTCGTGGGACGCGCTGAATTGAGCAGTGTTATTAATAGTTTGTTGGGGTTTTACATCCTGGAAACATCTAACATCATATCAGGATATGTATCGACTTGTGAATGCCCAATCACGGTAACTTTATAGTGCTGTCCCATTGAGAAACCAGGCTGATGGAAGCATGACCTGATGTCCCACTGAGTCATATTATCATGAGACTGAGCTAACCAGTCTTTGCCCTATCCTAGTAATGCCGAGCGCCAAACTAGGTAGTAACAAGTACCAATTTGGTAAGTCATTGGTTTGACTCGACCTGGATTCAACCTCTGCACGGGAAGCCACCGCGTTCGGTGTGTTATTAATAGAGCAGTGTATACAAGTTTCAAATACAGTAAAACCTCTCTAAATCGACCGACCATGGGACCGACTTTAAGTGGTCAATTTCGGGAGGTGGTCGGTTTAGGGAGTTCGAATATCCTTACAGTGGTATTGTTGGAACCCAAATAAAGTGATCGATATGTGGGAGTGGTCGATCTGTGGAAGTGGTCGGTTAGAGAGGTTTTACTGTACTTTAACCAGATGACTACTACATGTTATTAACACTCCTACTACTCCTGCAGCTGTTGCTACTCCCACCAGCACCACCAGCACGCTTAGCACCACCGCCACGACGACGACGACGACGACCACCAACAACAACAACAACAAACACATCTATCACACCACGACCACCAATACGCTTAGCACCACCGCCGCCACCACCACCAACAACATCTACCACACCACGAGACCACCAACACGACGACCACCACCACCTCACACCACGACGACGACCACCACCTATCACACAATGACCACCAATACGCTTAGCACCACCCCCCTTGAGGGTAGCTTCTTTCCGATAAAATGGGGAAGGTATGTGAGTGCGTGTGTTTGTGTGTGAACCCCCACCCACCCACCCCCTGCCCCCATCCCCTGTCCCTCACCTTTACATTCCAACACTTAGCCGCGCCCCTTTAGGGAATGTAACTTTGTGGTGTTCTCTGTGGCGGAGTGGTTAGAGTGTCTGACTTTTTTCTAGGTCAGACTCCTAATCTGAGGGTCGGCGGTTCGATGCCCCGTCCCCCCAGCTCTGCCAATTTGGATTTCCACCGCTGTGTATAACTTACAGCGCCATCAAAGGCTGGTTGCTCTCATACCATGTCTATGTGGTGTGGGAGGTTAAAAATCCCTTGGGTCGGTAAAAGTGAAGGCTCGGGCTTTCTATCGACCAGCAGTGGAGAGGGGAAGACCAGTCGTCTGTGACTGGGATTTCCCCTGCTTGGGACAACTAATGGACCAAAAACAAACAAAAAATGAGAGACAAATAAGTGTTCACACTTCCTGTCTACCATTCGCTATATCGCTATATCGTATTGCGTGCGCTGTCCTGAACCTCTTCGCGCTACACACTTCCTACTGGCTGATCTGCGTGTACGTAGCACCCCCTGGCGAAGAGCGCTGAAACTAAAAACAACGCGCCTACCCTAGCGCCACCAGAGGCTCCTGCTGGTACTAACTTATTTTCGGCGAGCCTGGTGGAGGAAACGGGAACCGATACATACACAGTTTCAACTAGCCATCTATACATCAACGAGAAGTGGATGAATGATGCTTATTGTTTGTTGGAGGTTTACGTTCTAGCAACATCTAAGGTCATATCAGAACGGGCACCGACTTGTGACAGTGCACACTCACGGTGACTTTTATAGTGCTGTCCCACTGGGAAATCAGACCGCTGGCACCATGACCCGATATCCCTCTCAGTCACATTATCCTGACACTGAGCCAACCAGTCCTTCTCCTATCCTATTAATGCTGAGTGCCAGGCTAGGAAGCGACAGGTATGCATTTTATAAGTCATTGGTTTGACTCGACTCGGAACCGAACTCGCGATCTCCCATACATGAGGTCTGCGCTCCACCAATTCAGCGTGGTGTGATGTGTATTGACATGATATCAACATGACTGGCTTATTCAATTTGGAGTGTTGAAATTGTATGGAAGTAGATAGACTATTGTTGCTTATTATCAACTTACTCGATGCTATGCATCACCTGTCATGTATCAGACTACTTACTCCCGCAGCACTGTCTCTATTCTGGATACACTGTCCCCATCCTGATATGACCTTAGATGTTGCTAGGACGTAAAACAACAAAGAAATAAACAAACATGGATACACTGTTACAATTCGGGACCCGTCCTGATATGACCTTAAATCTGGATAGGTCCGTCCTGATATGCCCTTATATGTTGCTAGGACGTAAAACTAATTGACCCGTGCCAAGCCGTGCCAAGTACGATTAATGTAGACTACAGTTAAAACACAACTTAAAGGAGGGGTCTTTGTTTGTTAAATAACCTGTCGAGGTTAGTTTCTTCTATTCGATAGTTTTCGTGACTCTACTAAAGCCCCAGTCACACATAGCCAGACGAGCCCCGGATTTTGAGCCGGACCACCCACGGACCAACGGCCCAGACTGTCCTGGACCGCCACGGATAAAATCACTGTTTTCGTCGATTTTTGCCTCGCAGTCACACTTTCCAGGACGAGCCCCAGATGAGCCCCGGACCAAAGGCCGGACCGCCCCATACCACCCCCGGACTGCCACAGGAACAGCCCCGGATGAGCCCGGACTGGGCTGGACTGGCCCCTGACTAACCCGGACGAGGCGGGACCACCCCCGGACTGCCCCGGACCACCCCGGATGGCCGTCCGGGGCTCGTCCGGTCCCTGATCCGGGTATGTGTGACTGGGGCTTTAGCGGTTATTACACGATATGGAGCTTGAGGTCTGAGAATCTCGATGGATTGAACTCCAATTTTAGAACGAACGATAATATGATTATTAAATAACCTTTGTTTTCAAACTATATAGTCTTTGCGATTAGTATAGCATGGTTGGTTGTTTGTTGGAGGTTTATGTCCTGGCAACATCTAAGGTCATATCAGGATGGGTACCGACTTGGGACAGTGCACACTCATGGCGACTTTATAGTGCTGCCCCACTGGGAGTCCAGGCCACCAGCACCATGACCTGCTATCCCACTCAATCACATTATCCTGACACTGAGCCAAACAGTCCTTGCTCTATCCTGTTAATGCCAAACGCTTGACTAGGAAGCGACAAGTATATATTTTTAATACACTACTAGACACGACGCCAGGTCACGTACAGACCTTCCCCTTTCACGCCAGAAAGCGAAAGTGGGGCAAGCGCGCGGAAACTTGGTGGTGGTGGTGGTGGTGGTGGAGGTGGTGGTGATAGTGGTAGTGGTGGTGGTGGTGATAGTGGTGGTGGTGGTGGTGGTGGAGGTGGAGGTGATAGTGGTGGTGGTGGAGGTGGTGGAGGTGATAGTGGTGGTGGTGGTGGTGGTGGTGGAGGTGGAGGTGATATTGGTGGTGGAGGTGGAGTGGTGGTGGTGGAGGTGATAGTGGTGGTGGCGGTGGTGAAGGTGGTGGTGTGGAGGTGATGTTAAGGTGGTGGTGTTGTGGAGGTGGTGGTGATAGTGGTAGTGGTGGTGGTCGTGGTGGTGGTGGTGGTGGTGGTGGAGGTGATAGTGGTGGTGGTGGTGGTGGTGGTGGTGGTGATAGTGGTGGTGGTGGTGGTGGTGGTGGTGGTGGTGGTTGTGGAGGTGGTGGTGGTGGAGGTGATAGTGGCGGTGGTGGTGGTGGTGGTGGTGGTGGAGGTGATAGTGGTGGTGGTAGTGGTGGTGGTGGTGATAGTGGTGGTGGCGGTGGTGGTGGTGGTGGAGGTGATAGTGGTGGTGGTGGTGGTGGTGGTGGGAGGGGTGAGTGGTGGTGGTGGTGGTGATGGTGGTGTGTGTGTGTGTGTGGTGGTGATGATTGGGAGGCAATACACTACAGACCTTATGACACGCTATCCATATATATATATATATATATATATATATATATATATATATATATATATATATATATATATATATATGTATGTATATATATATATGTATATATACACACACACACGCATACACACACATACACACCCACATATAATACACACCAGCTTACAACGCTCGACCCACCTGCCTCATAATGCCATCCGAGATGGCGTCACACCTAAAGAGGTGACATTAAGGATCCCAGGTCGCTCTCCGGCACAACCTGTTTCCGGCAGCGTCTCGTCGTACAGCCGGATACTTGTACACCACATGTGCTGTCCCACTGGGTGCTTGCTGGTTACTGGTTACTGGTTACTGGTTACCCAGTAGCTATCCCAAGGTGCAGTGCGGCGCGTTTGGTATTGTGTACTAGCCCGGGTCCAGTTAGGGTGTGTCTGGAAAGGACTCCTTCCCCTGGAAACCCGGCAGCCTATAGGGGCTGAGGGCTGGGGGCTGGGGGTGGGGGGTGGGGGGTGGGGGGTGGCGGCTGGTCTGGTGGTAGGTAGGATAAAGGTGGCGTGTGTGTGTGTGGGGGGGGGGATGTGTGTGGGAGTGTGTGGGGTGAGGGGTGGGGGGGGGTGGCCATCCTTACCGACAAGACCCATTTAAAAGCAACACAAACAAAAAAATAGATCGGCGATGTTTGTGTTATATCTCTTCTGTTTTTTCTCCTTCCTTTTCCCCCCCAACAATCCTCCCCCCCCCCCTACAAATACCCAACGCCACCTCATTCAAAATTGAACACAAACACACACAAACACATACACACATGCATATATACACACACACACACACACACACACACACACACACACACACACACACACACACACACACACACACACCTCCCTCATGGCCCATTTCCATAAAACACAATCCCGTCATATATTGTGATTAAACTTGCTCGCCGTGTTCAGATCGCCATGCTTATTCTAGTGATGTACATTTATTTATTTTAATTTGATTAATTTTTTTATTTTGGCTGGATTGTACTGTGAGTGTTACGGATCCAGGGCACCCGCACGGTCGTCACGCTTGGCCTAGCTCAAGTAGCCTTCCTCCTCGGCTGTTTGTCTGCGTGTGCACCACAGACAAACCAGCTAACCTCCTAACACCGCTCCACAGAGCACAGTGTGTTGGCAAAGGACTGCTGACGACACCAAAGATTCGCACATTTCATGTATGGTATGAATCTCTGATTAGTTAAAAAGCCCCATTTGTGTCTGTTGGAGTTTTACCTCCTAGCAACATCTACGGTCATATCAGGACGGGTACTGACTTGTGACAGTGCGCACTCATGGCGACTTTATAGTCTCGTCCCACTGGGAAACCAGGCTGCCGGCACCATGATCTGATATCCCACTCAGTCACATTATCCTGACACTGAGCACACCATTCCTTGCCCTGTCCTAATAATGCCGAGCGCCTGGCTAGGAAGCGACAGGTATCAATTTTAAAGTCATTGGTTTGACTCAACCAGGGTTCGAACCCACGATCTACCAGCACGGGAGACGGACGCTCTAACTCATTCGGCCATCCCGTCTGGTTGCCCCATTTGTGAGATTGACGAAGAAAGAAAGGGAAAGAGATAGTAATATTTACAATCCATATAACCATTTGTAAAGTCGACGGCTGGCGGTTTGAGTGGTGTAGATAGGCTAATAAGAAATCACTACAGGCAAGGAAGGAAAGTAGATAAAGAGTGAAAGGTAGGAGAGTGCGACTCTCTCATTTATTATCTTTATAGTTTCCAGAACAAGATGGTGGTGATCACATGATCCAATCTTCCAATCCCGAACAATGAGAGTTCAATATCCCTGTTGCCAAGGCATGATTAGATCTGTATCTGGTGCAGTGATCCACAAATAACTCTTGGAGGGGAGGGGGTATGTGAGGCAACTTCCCAAAGACTGTCCCACCTAAGAAGTGACACTCCCTCAGGTCAAGAAGTGACCATCTCTCTCTCTATACTATATTAATACACAATTTCTATCCTCAATTAGTAATAGAGCCTTTGGTTTTACACACTATTTACCATTTTATAGACAAGTTTGCAATTTATTATATCACATATATATCGGAAGATTTTACACAGTGGTGATGAGGTGGTGAACTGTGAGGATCCCTGTGTGTAGTTTGTTTGTTTGTTGTTTTACGTCCTAGCAACATCTAAGGTCATATGAAGATGGGTACCAACTTGTGACAGTGCACACTCATGGCGACTTTATAATGCTTCCCCAGAGGTAGACCAGACCACCAGCACCATGACCTGATATCTCACTCAGGCACATTATCCTGGCGCTGAGTCAACCGGTCCTTTCCCTATCCTAATAATGCCGCACACCTGGCTAGGAGGTGGCAAGTATCAATTTTTAAGTCATTGGTTAGACTCGACCAGGTGTTCCAATCCCTCGATCTACTAAAACGGGAGATGGACGCTCAACTCATTCGGCCATCCTGTCTGGTCTGACCCAGAACTATTTGAGAGAACTGTAAAGGTCTCTCAGTTGGAACTTCGACTCTCCCTCCTGTCTACAAAGGAAGGGAGAGTAGCCATAGATGTGCTGCAGAGAGTTTGCTTGTTGGAGCTTTACATCCTGGCAACATCTAAGGTCATATCTGGACGAGTACCGACTTGTGATAGTATTAGTACACACTCATGATGACTTTATAATAATAGTGCTGCTCCACTAGGAAACCACCCCACCAGCACCATGACTTGATATCCCACTCAGTTACATTATCCTGATACTGAGCTAACCAGTCCTTGACCTATCGCATCACCAGGCAAAGTAGCGACAAGTATCAATTTTCTAAGTGAATGGTTTGAGTTGACCAGGATTCGAACTCCCGACCTTGTGCACTGTTGCAAGTCAGTACCTGTCCTGATATGACCATAGATGTTGACAGGACGCAAAACAACAACAAATAAAAATCTAACATGATGATATCCATTTAAGTAGGTACACACGAGTAACACAAATTGGAGTTAATTATATATATGTGATGTATAAGAATTATGTGAGTCTAAAGGCACGTAAGGGAAGATTCCTATATTGATCACCCCTATGTTTTGTACTACTTTATGGGTTACCCCCTTTTCACTGTTGGGACAGGTGGCGCCACCACCCAAAACCCCTACCAGGTCCTCGAATCCTAGATATATATATATATATCTAAAAGGCTGTAGCACTGCGCCCTTGTCACAACTTTTCCTATCTAATATTTTAGAGGAATTTTGAAGCGATATAATTCAGTAAAATAGTTAATATTCCATACTCATTTCCATGCCAATTTTGCACATTTTCCCTGAAGGTACTCTTTGCGTGCAGACTAGTGACAGTAGAAATCTGTAATTGTACTCACCCCTGCCGCCCCTTTCGCTCAACCCCTATCCCTGAACACTATACAAAGCTTGTTTTATTTAACAATGCTTTTAGAGCACATTGATTTTTATGATCGGCTATTGGACGTCAAACATATGGTCATTCTGACATATATTTCTTTGGAGGAAACCCGCTGCCACCACATAGGCTACTCTTCCCGATAAGCAGCAAGGGGTCTTTTATATGCACTTTCCCACAAATAGGACAGCAGATACCACAAGCTTTGAAGCAGTTGTAGACCACTGGTTGGGTGATACTATACACAAACAATTACATGTTGTTTTGTTGGGGTTTCACAACCCTAGCAACATCTGTAGTCATATCAGGATGGGTACCGATTTGTGACAGTGAACACTCATCCCAACTTTATAGTCCTGCTCCACTGGGAGACCAGGCCGCCAGCACCATGAGCTGATATGCCACTCAGTCACATTATCCTGACACTGAGCACACCAGTCCTTGCCCTGTCCTAATAATGCCAAGCGCCTGACTAGGAAGCGACAAGTATCAATTTTTAAGTCATTGGTTTGACTCGACCAGGGTTCGAACCCACGATCTACCAGCACGGGAGACGGATGCTCTAACTCATTCGGCCATCCCGTCTGGTCTAGATATGTAGAATCAAATTGAGATATTTGTTTTGGTTTTGAAAACTTGATGCTTCATCGGACTATGCAGCTTTAACTAAAATAAGGTTGACTTTGTTTCCTGTGTGTGTATATACATTATATGTAAAGAACACACTTCCGAAGTGACAATCCACACATCTGCGACGATAGATGTGTAACGCAGTTCATAATGGTCACCAGCGGTTCACTCCCAAGTATGGGTGTGTGGCATGCCACCAAAGACCCTATAATACTAAGACGGCTCACTCCCTATCTCTCCCATTGTAATATAAATTTTGCAGTGCCACCTTGTGGTGGGTTTGATCAGCCCGGCTGCTGGTTGGTGTTTCACATGGAAACACATACAATTATATTATACATGAGATAGGTAAGTATGAATACACATCAATATGAAAGTGCTATGAACAAAGACACATCATCATCAGTATCATCATCGTCATCGCCATCATCACACATCCTTCACATTCATATATACATTTATACATATAATATAGCATCTATTTAACCAAGAGAACAGCCAGCACACCAAGTGGTGGGTTTGATCATTTTGATTACACAGTACAGGCTGAGTGAGCCGTCTTAGTATTATATGGTCTTTGATGCCACCTAGCGCAACACCATTAATCCCAGTTCAACACCATTTATCATACACTAATGTTGTCCTCACACCCGTGTCTAGCCTGCTGGTGTTGTAGTTTTAAAGCACACCCGGTTTAAAGCGGGGCTTTTCACAATGCACATGCGCATGCATTTCTGCCTGATTGAGATTGTACCCATGTTTATTAACTTGTTTATTGCTTGTTACCGTGTTAGTGGAGACGATAATATATTCTATAAAACAAAAGATATTCACTAAAATGATTCCTGAAAGAATCCTTGCTTGAGCTCTTCTAGTTCTACACACCAGACGGGATGGCCGAATGAGTTAGAGCGTCCGTCTCCCGTGCTGGTAGATCGAGGGGTCGTGGGTTCGAACCCTGGTCGAGTCAAACCAATGACTTAAAAAAGTTATACTTGTTGCTTCCTAGCCAGGCGCTCGGCATTATTAGGACAGGGCAAGGACTGGTGTGCTCAGTGTCAGGATAATGTGACTGAGTGGGATACCAGGTCATGGTGCTGGTGGCCTGGTTTCCCAGTGGGACAGCACTATAGAGTCGCCATGAGTGCACACTGTCACAAGTCGGTACCCGTCCTGATATGACCTTAGATGTTGCTAGGACATAAAACAACAACAAACAAACAAACAACCTAGTTCTACAGACAGAAGCAAGCCAGAAATTCAGATAAGTTTTCATGCTCGCCATTCGACTTTGACACATGCGCATTACGAAAAGCCCCGTTTTAAACCGGGTCCTTGTTAATCTGCAACACCGGGATACAGTGTCCATGGGGTGTTTGTTAATAATATGCTGAAGGATCTGTGTGGAGGGCACCCTGCCCCACAACGACCTACATGTGTTACTGGCGTGCAGCGTGTGGTGTGAATGATGCTCGCCTCCTGTATGCAGGGGCCTGGAAAGTCTTGAAAAGTCTTGAACTTCATGTGCTCCATTTCAAGGTATTGAAAAACCTTTAATTTGACCTATTTTGGGGTAATTTGTGTTGAAAAGCCTTAAATTCCATTAAACTTTCCCCACTGATCTAAATTAGTCCGAAATTGCCATTCGGCATAAAATAAAATAAAATAATCTGACATTCCTACACACAATAAAACTCGCCTGAATTCCATATCTTCACATGTGTACGAAAACTGTGTGTGTATCATGTACATCTGCATCATTTACATTTGAATAACACCTCAGAAGTGACACACACACACCCGGAAATCCTCTCCAAATCTCCCCTCCCCTATTCCCCTGAAATTGTCTGTTTCATTCCGCAAATTTGATGTACAAAACCTTTCGTGAACGTCATTGACGCACACCTAGACATGCATACATACATACATGCATGCATACATTACATAAATTACATACATTACATACATTACACACATTACATACATTATATACATTACATACATTTCACACATTACATACATATGGATGCATGCATATATTACATAGATTACATACGTTTCTTACATACATATGGATGCATGCATGCATGTACATACATGCATGCATTTATACATACATACATACATACATACACACGTACACAGGCGGTGAAGAAGGGATGAGGTTATCCTTTTATAATATTTCTGTATGCTCGGCCGTCATGAACACCAGAGAATATCATAAACTCTCCCCATTCAATTCACATCTGATGCCCCTCTCAAACAAACCATTAAACAACCCCATAAGGAAGAATGGGAAGACACGTCACAAAGCTTGACAGTGAAGATATTGTGCTTTATTGGCTTCAACTCCTGTTCACCTACTAGTGACCTATCACCCTGACCCCTTACCTTCTGTCCACACAGAATCTCATTGCCTCTGTAGCCTGTCTATGAATCAGTGCCTACAGCCCATTGAACCAGAGTCCTATGGTTGTTGCACTCAACTCCATTTAGATATATGAATTTTGGTAGCATCAGACAGAGTGTCTGGGGTCCTGCTCTAGAGTAGGTGTGTCTCACTCAAGAGCCAGGAGTAGAGTGTTGCTGTCCAGTGGTTTTTCATAATTAATATTCAAGTGAGGCTAGTGTGGTCAGAGGGCCAAGGGGAGGTGGTGACTGGACATCCCACAGCCAGCCAATCAGGCACCCCCACAACCTCGGAGGGTGGCACCCCCCACTATGGGTGGCTGTCACTCAACCCAGCTGCAGGTGGTGTCTTGGTGTATATGCAGATTAGGCTGGTGTGCTGGCCCATCGACACCATGGTAACAGGTAGTTGCAGACAGTTACAAATATATATATATATATATATATATATATATATATATATATATATATATATATATATATTAAAAATGTCCTTTTTCTCCAATTGCATTCTGTATGGATGCATAGAGGAACATTTCACCAAACATGAACTGGCTCTTATATAAGAACATCTCTTCATCAATCGCAGGCATCCTGTATAACATATATTTCACATAGCTTATATCCTGTCATAATGTGAGAGGGGCACCATTGCTTTTAGATTACATAACCTTGTTCCCACTCCGTCGCCCAAGAATAATAAGGCTCTCTGCCAATATATAATTCCGAACCGAAAATCCGTATATTTTTACACTTTTTCGCTCTTGTATTTGTGAATGAATGAATGACATGAGAGAAAATTGTGGCGGTTAGCATTGAATTACAGGAGTTATGGGAGGGGAGGGAGGTTTTGGTTTTGAAAATTTGATGTTTTCATCGGACTATGCAGCTTTAAGATAAGGCGCTACTGCTAAGGAGAAGGAAGCACATCCGGGTCCAGAAATCTTTTACATACTTAATAGGATAAAAAATTATCTAAAAATTCTATGGATACTAAAATGTTTTCGTTTCGGCACAAGCCAAAGTCATAGTCGTGGTAGGGTAGGGTGGGCGGGCCCTACCCCATGACTATCCGAGGCTAGTACCTCGGGAAAACAACAGTTATCCATCATCTGTACCCAGGTAAGATTCGTATAACTATACTATTTTACCTCGGTACTACGCCTCTGGCTACTTGTAGTCCAGGGAGAACTTTACATAATCTTATTTTTTTATCCTTTTTTTATCAATTATTTTTAAACATATAATGTTTCAGTACACAACAGAATTTTATTTGTTTCTCACCCATCTTTTTAGTTGGTGAGTAATTAACCTGTAAATCAGTTAATTTCCAATGAAAAGTTTTAAAAACTTGATGTATGTGAATGTTATCATGAACTAAACCAACATTTTAGTTTTTTTGTTTTTTTGGTAAAGTATTTATTCATCTGAATATGACATTTGTCAGTGCCGGAGCACTGGTCTTCCAGCCATCTTACTATTGGAATTGACAGTCTAAATAATCTAAGTTTGATCAGTGCTGTATTAGTTACAGCACCGATCCTGTAGAATTAAGGGAGTGGCTCCTGCTGTATAATGTACCCCATCAGTCACTGTAGTTCATGCAAAAATGGGGAGCAGCACCAAGTAGAAAGTGTATACTCGGGGAAACTCAAACAATCATTGTGGGTTACATTTTTTCTCTATAAAACAAGCTAAGTTTATAGTTGACAAGACATTTTGTCTGTCTTATATAATGTTCAATGTGTTTAAACAGCTTGATAGTTGTGTATGATGTTCGGTGTGTTGATGGTTTGTTCATGATGGTTAAGGGTGGTGGCAGGGGAGGGGAACACATTGGGAGTGCATGGTGGTGGTTGGGGGGGGAGGGGGGGGGGGGGGGCCACCGAAGAGCAAGTGAGGAGGGGGGGGGGGGGGGGGGGGCAGGAGCTCAGGGTTTTGCTAGTAATTACTGCAGTAGTCATTCAAGGGCCTGAATAACATATCCATTCAAAAACGATACTAACCTGGTTGGTTTTGTAATTATGTAGAAGACTTGCTGGAGCTATTCAACAAACGTCCTCCCGTTGTGAGTAGATTATGCTAATTGCTGGACCCGGATGTGCTTCCTTCTCCCTCGGCTATGACTAGCCAGAGGCGTAGTACCGAGGTAAAATATATGTATGTGTCTATGTATGTATGTATGTATGTATGTATGTATGTATGTATGTATGTATGTATGTGTCTATGTATGTATGTATGTATGTATGTATGTATATATGTATGTATGTGTGTATGTGTATATATGTATATATGTATGTATGTGTCTAAGTAGGGGTTAGGCGTAGTAAGGAACGATTACACATCACCAGGGCCTATATGTATGAGTCCATTTTTAACCCGACCGGGGTTAAAGCAGGGTGCCGGGTTAGCTAACCGCAGAGTTCCAAATGTGTCACGGGGGATGTATGTGACCAAAATGCGCCCGAGTTAGCTAACGTTTCAGTTATTTATAGATATTGGGGAACCCCTGTGTGCTTGTTTACATTCGTCGATTGGACAATATGAATAACGCTGCCGATATAGCTGCTACGTTAATAATGCTTCGATTTTAGGGTTAATTTGATGAAATTTCACTTATTGCATATGTAATTCTGTTAAATATGACAGCATTGAATAGATTTGGGCGTAATATATTGCGTCGATTCGGCGCCGGCCGTTTTTATTTAACGTTGGACAGTATGGATATCGACGTCGCTGCGGCAGCGGCGATTTGTTTACTTTACATTCGTCGATTCGAAAATATTAATATCGCCGCCGTTAGGGCATCAGTGTTAATCTCGCTTCGATTTTAGGGTTAATTTGAATAAATTTCACTTATTGTGTATCTAATTTTGTTAAATATGATCGCATGGAATAGATTTGGCCATAATTGGTGCCTAACCCCACCTTTAACCCTGGTTTCGCCCGGGGTTAGCGCAGGCGACTTTACGCTCGCCGAGTTAGTTTAACCCGGACACATACATACGCAATTTTCGCCGATAACCCGGGAAATCCGCACGATGCCGGGTTACGAGCGCTAACCTGGACACATACATATAGGCCCTGGATGTGTATAGTTGACCTAGTTAGCTGAGACTTTCCACCACATGTGTGCCAGACTGTTGGTGACTTGTACAGATCTCCAGATCTCTCAACCACAGCCACACGTGACCTGTGACGTCTTATTAGCAGTTCACCGGCTGGTTGTTTGTTTGTTTGTTTGGATTTTACATCCTAGCAACATATATGTCTCATATCACGATGGGTACCGACTTGTGACAGTGTACACTCTGATACTGAGCAAACCACTCCTTGTCTGATCATATTGATGCCGAGCACCAGGACAGTATCAATTATGTAAGTCATTGGTTTGACTCGGCTGGGATTTGATTGATTGATTGATTGATTGATTGGTGGTTGCTCATCTTCATTACGCCGTGTCGGCAGCATAGGCCATATTCACGGCTGGGATTTGAACTCCCGACCTTCCGCATGGGAAGCCTGCGCTCTGCCGATTTGGCCACTTCGTCTGGTGTGCTCTTTGGTGTTTCAGGGACTGGGTTCCCATCTGCAGATGCACATTTTATCCAACAGATCGATTCACTCAGTCATGCATCGGAAGTCAAATCGATTCATGCTCAGGCAAGTCTATGTTGTCCACAGCACTGCCTGAGCACCAAAATAGTTCGCATCACATGAAATGACCTGTGTAATAAATAGCTGTATTGGACTCTGCACCCGCAGCTTCTACAATAACAAATACAGTAAAACCTCTCTAAAACGACCAACCATGGGACCAACTTTAAATCGTCCATTTAGGGAGGTGGTCGGTTTAGGGAGTTTTTTAAAAATCGTTACAATGGTATTCATTGTATTGGCGATTGTTTGGGATCCAAATAAAGCGATCGATATAAGGGAGTGGTCGATCTGTGGAGGTGGTCGGTTAGAGAGGTTTTACTGTAGTCTACGTTTCCATTGATATTCAAAGTATGCTTTAGTTTGGTTCTATTGTTATATACACTGACGGGCTGTCAACAGATAAATGAACGTATCTGAACGTATATGCATGCGCAGTGTGTTAAAAATAGGTCATGCTGACCTAGTTGAATGCAGAACCAGTTTCTAGTGATTCTAGTCAAACGTGTACAAAGCATGCAGCCGCCACGCTCTACTCCCTGGGCCACGCTTTGCAAATAATTCACACTTCGGGCTTGCTAACAGTTCGCCGTCAATTGTATCAGAAACGACTCGTGGTACAAACAAAAGTTTATTTCATTAGCTTTGGATTTGGAGCGTCCATCTCCCGTGTTTTGGTAGGCCGTGGGATCGTGGGTTCGAACCCTGGTCGAGTCAAACCAATGACTTAAAAATTTATACTTGTCGCTTCCTAGCCAGGCGCTCAGCATTATTAGGATAGGGCATGGACTGGTTGGCTCAGTGTCAGGATAATGGGGACTGAGTGGGATATCAGGTCATGATGCTGGCTGCCCGATCTACCAGTGGGGCAGCACTATAAAGTCACCATGAGTGCGCACTGTCACCATGAGTGCGCACTGTCACAAGTCGGTACCCGTCCTGATATGACCTTAGATGTTGGTAGGACGTGAAACAACAACAAACAAACAAACAAAACGGTTTGCAAATAATTCGCAGTTCGGGCTTGCTGACTCGTGGTACAAAAGGTTATTTGATTAGCTTTGGATTCATCCACCCGCCACACTCACACCTCCTTGATGACTCAGACACCACTCTCTTAGATTTTTTGTTTCAGAAGTCGTCATGAAATAATACTCGCATAATAAATAATACAACACATAAACGATATGGCTGGGGCTGGCAGGTACAAGCACCCTACCGGTGGGTGGTTAAAACACGCCTAGTCACAGCTTCAATCCATCCTCACAGATCAAGGGATAGGATGTTGTTTGTTGTTTCGCTGTTGTTGTTTTCCATCCTAGCAACATCTAAGGTCATATCAGGATGGGTACCGACTTGTGACAGTGCGCACTCATGGCGACTTTATAGTGCTGCCCTACCATGTGTCTATGTAGAACAAGTGTGTGTGTGTGTATGATAATACTTGATAGATGAACGGGCATCTATACATGCCTTTATTGGTTGTGTTCGTTTGTTCTTTAAAAAAAACATGTACTCAAACCATGTGTCTATGTAGAACAAGTGTGTGTATATAGTAATAGATAAGTAGGCATATCTACATGCCTTTCAGGGTTGTGTTCGTTTGTTCTTTAAAAGCCACCACCACACATACTCAAACCATGTAGTCTATAAAGGACAAATGTGTGTGTGGTAATAGATAAATAGGCATACATGCATGCCCTTTAGGGTGGTGTTCATTTGTTCTTTAAAAAGAACATATACATAAATCATGTGTCTATGTAGAACAAGTGTATGTATAATATACAATTGTGTTCTACATAGACACATGGTTTCTTTATATTGCCATATTATGGTAATAGATAAGTAGGCATATATTACATGCCTTTATGGGTTGTGTTCGTTTGTTCTTTTAAAAAAAGCCATACTCAAACCAATGTACACAATAACTCCAAACAATATTAACGTTAGGAACATGTGGTAAAATCACGTGACAAGATCTTTAAAGTGCCTGTCACACTATGCCGGATTGAACAACGGACAGAATTTTCTAGTCCAGTGGTGTTCGGGCGTGATAAGTATCAAAATGTATCAAAATGTGTCAAAATGTTGCGATATCGGGTCAAAGGCCGCTGGACAAACGAACATTAAACGGACATGAAAGGTATAAGAACGGATAGCCAACGGACGATAAGCGGACTAAACAAACTCAAACCGGACAAGAACCGTAAACATCAATCCGGTGGCATCCGTTCCAAGTCTTGTGCATGCTCAAAACTTGTAATGGATCGGGCCGGATATCAACAGATATCAACGGATATGCAATGGGTATGGAACGCACACAAACCAGACTTTGCCAGATATCAACGGACTTTGTTCGGTTTATTTCCGTTTCCCCAATCCGGTGATGTGTGACAGAGCCTTAACACTAATGAGAGTCCTTTTTATGGAAAAAAGAGACACCTACCGCGGCGTACGCCGGCGCGTCACCTAAGCTACCCTGCGTTTGAAGCCACGTTACCAGTGTGACTTACCTGTGCCCGCCTACCCCGGCGTGCCCCCGAGGGGAGTCCCGCAGGCGGTGTGCCCAAATTTCCCCCCCCACACTCCACGAGCACAGAGGCTGAGACTTAGACTGACAAGTGTTATTTGGCGGCAGCTGTGAGGGGAGATGCAGGTGATATGATGGCTGAGTGTGCTTATCCCTATTTAAGTGCGTGTGAGTGGCGAGGCACGGCTGGCCGTGCTACTAGTACTAGAGTGGTCGCAGTGTGTCGGTGCGCCGTTCCCGGACTGTGGCGATGCACGGCGGCCCGAGCACGGCTTCCCTGGCACACACACCCCGGGCAGCCGATCCCCCATTGATGGCTGCCGCCGTGTATATTGATCGTTATGTGCCAGTTGGTTGGTTTCACGTCCTGGCAACATATAAGGTCATATATCAGGATGGGTACCGGCTTGTGACAGTATGCACTCATGCCGATTTTATAGTGCTGCCCCACAGGGAAATCAGGCCGCCGGCACCATGACCCGATATCCCACTCAGTCACATTATCCTGACACCGAGCTAACCAGTCCTTGCCCTATCCTAATAATGCCAATCACAAGGCTAGGAAGCGACAAGTATCAATTTTAAAGTCATTGGTTTGACTCGACCGGAAACCGAACTCGCGAACACCCGATCTTCTGCACGCGAGGCCTGTGGTAACATCTAAGGTCATATCAGGATGGGTACCATCTTGTAACAGTGCACACTCATAGCGACTTTAGAATGTGGCCCTACTGGGAGACCAGGCTGCAAGCACTGTGACCTTGTCACATTCTCCTGAAACTGAACCAACCAGTCCTTGCCCTATCCTAATAATGCTGAGCGCCTGGCTAGGAAGCGACAATTATCAATTTTCAAGTCATTGGTTTGACTCGACCAGCATTTGAACCCGTGGGTTGGAATCCCACGATCTTTCGGCCATTCCATCTGGTATTATGTTTAAAGGAGGATATCGGGATTTGGTGCCACTGTTGAGAGACCTGTGGGTACCGTCTACCTTGTGTGGAAAGAACTATAGTTGTGGGTCGGTTGAGCGACGCCGCTCACGACTGACCTAGCTACACCCCACAAACCTACCTAACCACTCTGTCTGTCTGTTTGTCTGTCTGCATCCATGGTAACCAGGTGCCAGCCACCTGCAGGCACAATCTTACACTACGGCCCCTTGAACCTATCTACAGTAAAACCTCTCTAAATCGACCGACCATGGGACCGACTTTAAATGGTCCATTTCGGGAGGAGGTCAGTTTAGGGAGTTTTTGTTATCGTTACAATAGTATTGTATGGGCGATCATTTGGGACCCAAATACCCACGATGTCTACTTGTTGTGCTCGGGGGTTGTTAAACAAACAAACGGACCCAATTAAAGCAATCCGTATAGCATTATATGCAAAGATGAAAGATCTCCGCGGTTTCGCGGATTTCCGGGATTTCTTAGATTCACCGATTAATGTCAAACAAAATATCAAAAGATGGGATGTATATGACAACAATTGGGTGGTTCGAATCCCATTCTTATATGACCTTAGATTTAGTTAGAACATAAAACCTAAGGCAAGAAACTTAAATTTGGGCAATAATACAATCACAACAAGGCTAGATGAGATCTGACTTCCGGTATTTTTCCGCGATTCCCTGACAATGCTAAACCTATGGGAGAATATCTGCATTTCCGCTTTTTTCCCCGGAGGCCACTTTCATCCCTGTATATGGGAGTGGTCGATCTGTGGAGGTGGTCAGTTAGAGAGATTTTACTGTCCATATATATTGAAATGTTTTTTTGTGTTGATACATCTAAAGGAAATAGTTCTTGAGATATATAGACAAATTATGTACCTTTGGTGGTTTTTTTCAGGAGGGTAATTAATTAATATCTTCCACTAAGGGTGGAAATGTTACCGTCCAACTAAGGCGAGTCCATGAGTAAACTTTCTTAAGAAAGAATATTAACATCGGTGCATATGGGGAGAAGTACATGGGAGCAGGACGTAGCTCAGACGGTAGAGTGTCCAGCTGTATAGGTGTCTTCCGATCGATCCTGCTCAGTGGACACATTTGCAGTTTGGGCTATTTTCCGTTCCAACCAGTGGTCCAGAACTGGTTCATCAAAGGCTGTGGTATGTGCTGTCCTGTATGTGGGAAAGTGCATATATAAGACCCCTTGTTGCTTATCGGAAAGAGGAGCCTATGTGGTGGCAGCGGGTTTCCTCCAAAGAAATATGTCATAATGACCATACTTTTGATGTCCAATAGCCGATGATGAAAATCAATGCACTCTAGAGGCGTCGTTAAATAAAACAAACCTTTTGTGTGTGCATGTGTGTATATATTGCATATGTGTATATACGTGGACCACTACCCCATCACTAAGCTGGGATCTGCGTACCCCTCAATTGTCTACATGGGTGTGGCAGTCGGTGGTGGTGGGGGCGGGGGTGGGGGGTAGAGAGGAGCGTGGATCGATGTGTCAGAATGACCAAATGTTTTACGTCCAATAGCCGATGATAAAAACCCATGTGCTCTAGAGGCGTCGCTAAATAAAACAAACTTTCTTTTGGAAAAAGGGACATGGGCGTTATTGGAAAGAAAACAACATATTTTGTGTGTTAACTAATTCATTAATCAGTCAATTTGTGAGTTATTTTATATTTTTTTCTTTCTTTCTTCCTTTCTTTCTTTCTTTTTTTCTTTCTTTCTTTTTTTCTTTCTTTCTTCCTTCCCCCCACTCACTGTTGCTCCCCTTTACTCTTTATCTTTGTTCTTTGTAAGCACAATTCATTAAAGTTTTTATATCTGATTAGTTCGCCTGAGAAGAGCATGCGCGTCAGGCTACTCACATCGTGCCTCACTTGAGACATTGATTAACGTTGCACAGTCCGATGGTTTTGAGTTTCTGTTATACCCCTGTCACACTACAACGTAATGAGTGAACGTGAGCCTAACGTGGTGATATTTCTTCATTACGTTGATGGACGTTGGATTACGTTATGATGACGTCATAATGACGTTAGAGTGACGTCGAGCTACGTCACATTACGTCGTGTAACGTCGATTAACGTCGAGGTTTTGGACATGTTCAAAAGTTTTGACGTAGGACGAACGTAATGGTTTACGTTCACCGTACGTTCTGTTCACGTTCAGCGAACGTCAATGACGTTAAACGGACGTTATTCCAACGCTCCTCACTACGTTCAACTACGTTCCACTACGTTGACCCCCATTAAACCGAGTGCAAATGCCCACGGGCGTAATGGGAACGTCAGGAGAGAGACGTCAGGAGAACGTATTATGACATAGCTAACGTCACGTAACGTTCTTCTCGGCGATGGAATAACGTTCATAACGTTCCATGAGCGTCATTACGTTGACCTCTCTCGTTGAATGACGGTATCACTACGCTTTAACCGACGTTACGCTCTCGTCCACTACGCTGCATCCACGTTCAACTTCTGCCCAAATTTGCATACTACGCCGAGAAGTTCAACGTTCTTCACGTTCTCCCTACGGCGACGTCGTTACGTCGTAGTGTGACAGGGCCATGACTTTCTGAGATAAATATAGTTGGTTCAGTGAACTGGCCATGTTGCTGATTGCAATAGGTTATTGATCTGTTATTGATTGGTTCCCGCAATGTTAGTGGGCCACAAGGACTGTCTGACCCTGATAGCGCTCGATTCCAGTGCCCACATTGCGTGTATTACAGTAAAACCTCTTTAACAGACCCCGTCCTGATATGACCTTAGATGTTGCTAGGACGTAAAACAACAACAAACAAACAATCTTTAACAGACTACCTCTACAGATCGACCACTCCATCTATATCGATCACATTTGTGGGGTCCAAAACAATCGCCCATACAATACCATTGTAGTGAAATTAAAACTCCTTAAGTCGACCACCTCCCTAAATGGAACATTTGAAGTCGGTCGATTTAGTTTAGAGAGGTTTTACTGTATTACCTTACTTTCCACTGGAAACAAATGAATGTTGCTCATTTTTTGTTGTTGGTGAAACAGTTTATTCATCATAACAATTAATATACATTTTGTCAGCGCCGAGGCACTGGTCTCCCTGGCTATTGACATTACATTGTAGATGGGTAGCTCAGCTGGTACATAGGTTGGGCATATTAGTTTGTTTGTTGTTGTCTTACGTCCTAGCAACATATAGGGTCATATCAGGACGGGTACTGCTTTGTTATAGTGCGCACTCATGTCGACTTTATAGTGCTGCCCCAGTGACCAGGCCACCAGCACCATGACCTGATATCCCACTCAGTCACATTATCCTGACACTGAGCCAACCAGTCCTTGCCCTATCCTAATAGTAATAATGCCGAGCGACAAGTATACATTTTTAAGTCATTGGTTTGACTCGACCAGGGTTCGAACACACGATCTACCAACACGGTAGATGGACGCTCTAACTCATTCGGCCATCCCGTCTGGTCTAGCAACATCTAAAGTCATATCAGGATGGGTACCGACTTGTGACAGTGCGCACTCATGGTGACTTTATAATACTGCCCCACTGGAAGACCAGGCCGCCAGCACCATGACCTGATATCCCACTCAGTCACATTATCCTGACACTGAACCAACCAGTCCTTGCTCTATCCTAATAATGCCGAGCGCCAGGCTCGGAAGCGACAAGTATCAATTTTTAAGTCATTGGTTTGACTCGACCAGGTTTCGAACCCACGATCTACCAACACAGGAGACGGACGCTCTAACTGGTGTATTGTAATGGCGGGTGAGGGTGATGGAGCCATCTTTCACAAGTCCCCAAACTCAAGCTGGCCTGTTCAGGCGCCTAGTATATAGAGCATGGTTAGTTGCTAAATAGAAATATACACAATGTAATTTTATTTTATTTGGAATTATTATTATTGTTTTTTACTTGAAGATTTGTACTGCCTGTTCTTGAAGATTTATACTGCCTATCATGGATAAGTCTGAATAGACTTGTTTTCACCATTAGACAGTTTGTCGATAGAAAGCCCGGGCCTACACTTTTACCGACCCAAGGGATTTTTAACCTCCCACACCACATAGACATGGTATGAGAGCAACTGGCCTTTGATGACGCTGTCAGTTATACACAGCGGTGGAAATCCAAATTGGCGGAGGTGGGGGCACAGGGAATTGAACCACTGACCCTCAGATTAGGAGTCCGACCTAGAAAAAGGTCAGACACTCTAACCACTCCGCCACAGAGAACACCACAATGTAATTTTCTTTTATTTGGAATTATTATTATTGTTTTTTACTTGAAGATTTATACTGCCTGTCATGGATAAGTCTGAATAGTCTTCTTTTCACCATTAGGCAGTTGGTTGATAGAAAGCCTAAGCCTACACTTTTACCGTCCCAAGTGATTTTTAATCTCCTACACCACATAGACATGGTATGAGGGCAAGTGCCCTTTGATGACGCTGTAAGTTGTACACAGCGGTGGAAATCCAAATTGGCAGAGGGGATGGCATGGGGAATCGAACCACTGACCTTCACAGTCTGACCTAGAAAAAAGCCACACTTCCACCACAGAGAACACAAATTATTATTGTTATTATTATTATTGTTATTATTATAAAGATAGCAGCATAATAAAACAAACGAAGCTAGTGTAATAGTTAAATATATACCGGGGGCAGTGACCAGTGTGTATGGTAGAGTACCAGTATACATCATTGCATGTAGTCCTTGATTACAGGACGTGGTGGCCGAATCGGTGTAGCGCAGATTCCCTGTGTGGAAGGTCGGGAGTTCAAATCCCAGCTGAGACAAACCAATGCCTTATAACATTGATACTTGTCACCACCTAGCCTGGCGTTCGGCATTAATAAAATAGAACAAGGACTGGTTAGCACAGTATCAGGATAATGTGACCGTGTAGGATATCGGGTCATGGTGCTGGTGGCATGGTCTCCCGGTGGGACAGCACTATAAAGTTGGCCATGAGGGCACTCTGTCACAAGTTGGTTGGTTGTTGGGAGTTTTACGATCTGGTAACATCTAAGGTCATATCAGGAACTGTCACAAGTTGGTACCCATCCTCATATCACCTTAGATGGTTGATTGGTTGTTGGAGCTTTACGTCCTGGTAACATCTAAGGTCATATCAGGAACTGTCATAAGTTGGTACCCATCCTCATGTCACCTTAGATGCTTGATTGGTTGTTAGAGTTTTACGTCCTGGTAACATCTAAGGTCATATCAGGAACTGTCACAAGTTGGTACCCATCCTCATGTCACCTTAGATGGTTGATTGGTTGTTGGAGCTTTACGTTCTGGTAACATCTAAGGTCATATCAGGAACTGTCACAAGTTGGTATCCATCCTCATATCACCTTAGATGCTTGATTGGTTGTTAGAGCTTTACGTCCTGGTAACATCTAAGGTCATATCAGGAACTATCACAAGTTGGTACCCATCCTCATGTCACCTTAGATGCTTGATTGGTTGTTGGAGCTTTACGTCCTGGTAACATCTAAGGTCATATCAGGAACCGTCACAAGTTGGTACCCATCCTCATGTCACCTTAGATGCTTCATTGGTTGTTGGAGCTTTATGTCCTGGTAACATCTAAGGTCATATCAGGAACTGTTACAAGTTGGTACCCATTCTCATGTCACCTTAGAGTTAAATAGTTGATTGGTTGTTGGAGCTTTACGTCTTGGTAACATCTAAGGTCATATCAGGACGGGATATCACCTTCGATGTTGCTATGACATAAAAGAACAACAAAACAAATCCTTCCTGAAGCCTCAATGCAGACAGATGGTATGACTTAAATCTCCATATAAACCTGTTGACACTCTTTTCTTCACATGCTGTTTTGTACATCATCACAGCCCTGTTTTGTGTTTCTGTTTCCTCCAGGCCAATGAGCGGTGTGTGGCACTCACTAATGGCGTTGGCTACCTGGGCCTTCTCCAGGCGCTCCACGTCTTCTTCTCTGAGTACTGTCAACAGATAAGACGCGTAGTCAACAATCTTCGTGAGAAATGCCGTCCGCACCCAGCGGGCTTGGACTCGGAGGACTGGTCGTGGTTTCACAACTCACTCAGAGTCATTCAGACCTGTGGTAAGTGTCTGTTTAGTTGCATTTCCCACATCACCCGATCGGACGGGGCGGCCGAATCTGTAACGCTCAGGATTCCTGTGTGGAAGGTTGGGAATTTGATTCCCGCTCGAGTCAAAGTAATGACTTACAAAATTTATACTTGTTGCTACCTAGCCTGGTGCTCGGCATCACTATGGCAGGGCATGGACTGGTTAGCTCAGTATCAGGATAATGTGACTGAGTGGGAAATCGGGTCATGGTGCTGGTAGCCTGGTCTCCTAGAGGGGCAGTACTATAAAGTTGCCATGAGTGTGCACTGTCACAAATTGGTACCCGTTCTGATATGACCTCAAATGTTGCCAGGGTAAAATTCAAACAAACCCAATGGATGTTCTTTTTACTTTATTATTAAAGTTGCATACTCCGAAGAAAGCATCAAATTTTCAAAACAAAAACACTTACCTAGATTTGATTCCAATTTAATGGAAGCCTTTGGTGTCAGACTTTTGATGCGCTTGCCAAAATTAATTTGGTGTGTTTTCACTTCAAATATCTCCGAAGCTGGCCATTTAAAATAGAGGTTAATTCAAACCTAAAGTAAAGTAGATTATGCCAATCCTAAGGTATTTATTTCAGAAAATGGCAGAAACTCAAAACTATCAGACTATGCAACTTTAAGTTGGCGTACACACGTGTGCCCTTTCTAAATACTTTTGTACCAGATGTATGCAAATGACACTTTATTTTCTGTAGTGAATTGCTTAGCTTTTGTTATTCAAGTGACTTTATTCTTTAAAAAAGATTCAAGTGACTTTATTCCTCTCTCTCTCTCTCACACACACACGCACGCACGCACACACACACACACTAATCCAAGTTTGGTGGATAGTATCTACAGTGCATTTGACATAATCTAAGTCATTTAGGCTCTGCAACCTAACTTTAATTGAAAATATGATGCTGAAGTAACACCGTTATGTGATTAGTTATGTGGCAGTTATGAGGAGGGCGTTTATATATCATCATCATCATCATCATCATCATCATCATCATCATGCTGTCGGTCGTGATGCGACAAAGACTGCTTTCATTACTTGACTGCCGCTCTCCATTCAGCTCTGCTGTGAGAGTGATGTCCATGAGTCAGTCTTAATGTCTCTCAGCTTCAGGTTTCTCTTGATGGTATCCTTGAACCAGAGACGAGGGCGCCCTCTCTTTCTGTAACCAGAAGACAGTTGAGAGTAGAGGATCTGCTTTGGTAGCCTGTCTGATGACATCCTCATGAGGTGTCCAGTCCACCGGAGATTCTCTTTGATCAGAAGATCTTCCATAGAGGGCAGCCCTGTCCGTTCGAGTAGTTCCTTATTTGTCACTTTGTCCTTCCAGGTTAGCCTCATGATTGAACGCAGATGTCGCATCATGAAGGCATGCAACCTTTTCACCTGTCGTCTGTACATTGTCCAGGCCTCGGCTCCGTATAGTAGGGTGGATAGAACGATTGTACGGTAGATCTTGCCTTTGACCCGAATGGACACATGGTGGTTGTACCAGAGTCTCTGGCGTAGTCGGCCGAAAGATTCGCTAGCCTTGGCCATCCTCCTCTGTATTTCAGCATCAATGCGTCCATCATTTGATATAGTGCTTCCGAGGTAGGTGAATTCTGGAACAGAGTTCAGCTTGTTTCCGTCAACCATGATCTCCTCCTCTCGGGTTCTTGTAGAGTTGGGTTGGTACAGCACCTCCGTCTTCTTGATGTTATACATTTCATGAAAGCTACCTGCAAAAGTGTTGAAGTGCTGCTGGCTTTTGCAAGTTACCAGCGGCACTCTCTCGGGGAGAAAATAGAGGTTTCACACCGGCAAGAACATGTCAAGATAGGCGCAAACTATTTGTCCCCGCAGTGGCTGGTCGGGATATGTTGGGAGTTCCATACATCAACCGCCCTTAATGCTGCCACAGTGACATGGTTTTCTGTTTAGGGTTTGCTCCCTTGGCCTTCAGTTCTGTCAAGAACCTGTACCACAAGGCAGTGGTTTACAACTCTGCAGGGCAGGGGCGTTAAACTCCCTGAGGTATTGCTATACCTGCAATACCTGCATACCATTAAGATTGACCGTTTATATATACTGTTGCACAATCACGATCTTATAACGATAATTCGCATCACTCGGATAAAGGAGACAAGTAGGTGAATTGAATATTTATATTTATTCCGAAAATATAATCATAACCCCGTGTGAGCCTGGCTTTGAGACTGGGGAGCAGGGACGGGGGGTCACTTCCTGTGCTGGGTCACCGCAAATTAAACATCTTGGCGTGCCAACATACGTAATCTTTTTACTCCAGCATGTTACTACTAACATAATTTGATTCATCGACTACAGTAATCTGTTTCCCTTACTAAGAATATACTGTTTCAATATACTGAATCTATTTCTCAGGTGACTTGATTCTGTTACTCTGGTAATTTTGTTTAAATATTAAAGCTGCATAGTCTGATGAAAGCATTGAATTTTCAAAAATAAAACAGTTATATTTGATCTGTTGCTGCATAGGAGATACTACGCCGATTTAATAGAACCTGTTACTGCTGAAATCTAGAGTGTAAGAATTTTGACATGCTTGCTTAATTTGGCATGTTTTCACTTCAAATATCTCCAACCATAACTGTTTAAAATAAAAGTTACTTCAACCTAAAGTCAAGTAGAACATAACGGTCAATCTTTTGTATTCATCTTAGAAAATGACAGAAACTCAAATCCATCGGACTATGCAACTTTAAGATCCTCGTATATTTGTACCAGGGTGGCTTGATTATGTTACTATGGGAACCTACTTCTATTGCTAAGATGACCTACTTCTGTTATGAAGGTGACCTCATTCTGTCACCACCTCTATTGCTAACGTAATCTAATTCTCCTGCAAAGATAGCCTACTTCTGTCATTACCATGTTTCTGGATCTATTGCTAAGGTTCCCTTACCTGTGTTGCTAAGGTTCCCTTACCTGTGTTGCTAAGGTTTCCTTACCTCTGTTGCTATGGTTCCCTTACCTGTGTTGCTAAGGTTCCCTTACCTCTGTTGCTAAGGTTCCCTTACCTCTGTTGCTAAGGTTCCCTTAGCTCTGTTGCTAAGGTTACCTTACCTCTGTTGCTATGGTTCCCTTACCTCTGTTGCTAAGGTTCACTTACTTCTGTTGCTAAGATGACCTGATTCTGTTGCCAAGGTGACTTAATTCTGCACGTGGAGGAGCTGGACCAGACGATGGTGTCATCCATCGTGAGTTCTGCGGGACGATACTGCCTGCCTGCCACACCGCTGTCACAGAACCACCCCGCGCGCCATTCCCGCCAGCCCTTCCAGCAGTTCGACCAACTCCTACTCACCAGCGATGATGAGCGCCGGGCCATGGCCGCACTCATCAACAAGCTAGAAGAAGGTGTGGGAATGATTCGCATGCGTCGCCGAAAGACTTAAATCTTCTTGAATTTAGATTTTTGGTTCGAGTATCTTCAAATGTTCTTGAATTTAATTGCATGTTCTTCAGTGTTCTTAAATCCTGTCACTCCCCTAGGTTCGAATCCTACTCTAGGTGCAGTGTTTCCCATTCGCAAAACCGCCCCCTCCCCTTAACACAAATATTGTTTATATTTCCCCACCTTGACTGCTAGGCGCACATTAAGATAGCACGTGGGCTATTAAAAAAACCTAGCTATATGTGTTCTTTTATGCAAAACAGAGGTGCTACTGTTGTGCCAATTCGATCTAGGTATATGCATAATATTATGACACTTTCATCAGAATTATTGTGACTTATTGTCTTTAATGGTGAAATTAAATACTGAAGAATCCTCTTTTTTATTTTCTCATGATCATTTATATACAGTTCTAGAGAATATATAGAATATGCATTATATTATTCAGATAGAAGCAATAAACCAAATTATTGGTTAATCTGGAAACTTACAGTTACATTTTCTGATGGTTTAGAATTTCTACCATAATTTTAAATGAATATATTAGGTTGATCATTGTAATCTAGTTTACTTTAGTTTGGAATAACTTTTATTTTAAAGAGTTTAACTTTGGAGATATTTAAAATGAAAGCATACCAAATTAATTCTGGCATGCACGTTGAAATGTTGGACCATATTGGCTTTATCAGTGACAGATTAAATTAAATCGACTTTGTAGTATTCCTTCTATGGAGAAATAAATGTTTAATAAATGCACTAAGTTGGAAATGTAAGATCAAATCTGGTGTTGTTGATTTCGAAAGGTTGATGCTTTCAGTGAACTATGTAGCGAAGTAACCAAGTTACGACGGAATGTTTAAAGTTGCGTTGTCCGATGGCTTTGAGTTTCTCTCATTTTCTGAGATAAACATATTAGGTTGGTCATTATAATCTACCGTACTTTAGTTTGAAGTGCAAACATGCTAAATTAATTTTGGCAAACTTGCCAAGCCTCTAACACCATAGGCTTCTGCAGTAACAGATTCTATCAAATTGACTCAGTATTCGCTTATATGCGACAACAAATTTATTAATAAATGTACCAGTATCTAAGTTAGATATGTAGAATCAAATCTAGATAATTGTTTTGGTTTTGAAAATTTAAGGTTTTCATCGGACTATGCAGCTTTAAAGGTTACAGCGAATGCCCCCCCCCCCCTCCCAAAGAAAAGGACATAATTCATAGAATTTGCATATTTCCATATCACGTGATGTCTTCTTTTTTTTCCAGGCGACACCCCAACAGTGCTGGATGAGGCTAAGGTGCAGATGTGTTCACTGAGCGAGGCAGTTCACAAGTTTGCTTTCGATATAGTGTTCGCACCACTAAAGAGTCAGCTCGCCAACCTCAGCACTATGGAGGTCAGTTGAAGGTCAAGGTCAAAACGCCATACACATGGACTCCATTGCTCATGTTTATATTGTTAGGCAAAATATTCTCAAAATGGACTTAGTGATATGTGGCCGCCATAGACATGTGATAGTGAAGTTTCCTAATTAAATCTTGCTGTGGCTTGATATTTAGTGTTTTTTATATTAACTTACAGATTAACTCCTCTTGTGGCTGATCTAGGCCCTATTGGGCCTCTAATGCCAGCTCGTTATATACCTATTTCATAGGCCGTCAGCATAGGTATCTAGGTCAGTGCGCGCGCTGCTTGGATGCAGGATGACACACTGTCACACTGCAAACTCAATGGCTATGAGCAATCTTCATAAAGAACAAGCGAAATATCTCTAGAACCACACCACCTAGACACAAACCGCTTGGAACACATATAGAAAACATATTTAGCAAATAGATTATATTAAATTTATACGATTAGGGTTCTGCATTTGAATAAAACTGACGTTTTGCACTGCACGTACTGGCAAACTCCATGCATTGTCAATGGCCGTGAGCAATCTTTATACAGAAAGAGTTAAATATCTCTAAAACTATACCACATAGAAACAAATCGCTTGGCACACAAACAGATAACATGCTTAGCAAATAGATTATATTAAATTCATACAGTTCTGGTTCTGGATTTCTATTAATTTTGAATAAAACTAACGTTTTGCACTGCGCGTACCGGCAAACTCAATGCATTGTCAATGGCCATGAGCAATCTTCATAGAGAAAAAGTGAAATATCTCTAAAAACCACAGCACCTAGAAACAAACCGCTTCGCACACAAACAGATAACATGCTTAACAAACAGATTGTATTAAATTGATAAGGTTTGGGTTCTGGATTTCTATTAATTTTGAATAAAACTAATGTGTTGCACTGCGCATATCGGCAAACTCAAGGGCAGTGTGTATGCGTTCTGCAGCCAAGCTGTGCGCGCATACACAATATTTATAAACATTGAAAGGGGTCTATAGCGATATAGCGAATGGTAGACAGGAAGTGTGAACACTTATTTGTCTCTCATTTTTTTTTTTTTTTGGTACATTAGTTGTCCCAAGCAGGGGAAATCCCAGTCACAGACGACTGGTCTTCCCCACTCCACTGCTGGTCGATAGAAAGCCCGAGCCTACACTTTTACCGACCCAAGGGATTTTTAACCTCCCACACCACATAGACATGGTATGAGAGCAACCGGCCTTTGATGACGCTGTAAGTTATACACAGCGGTGGAAATCCAAATTGGCAGAGCTGGGGGCACGGGGAATCGAACCACCGACCCTCAGATTAGGAGTCTGACCTAGAAAAAAGTCAGACACTCTAACCACTCTGCCACATAGAACGCCACCGCCACAGAGAACGCCACTCTATGGCAAAAAGGAAATATTTTTCTGCATACATATGGAGGTCGACAGTGCCCTGAAGTCATATAATTGTGGGTGTCCTCTCCTATGTCTATCCAACCTTGTCAAATGCTTCTACTGTTGGTGCTTCAACCACTTGGTCTGGAAGACTGTTCCATGCTACAATTCAGGTGTGGACGTCAGAGACGGGTGGTAGTGCCTTAACAGCTGACTTGCCAATGTACAGCCTCTCACCACAGGAGTACATCACCAAGGTAAGTAGACTACCCACAGAAATTCCACGCAGGTAACAAGTCTGTAGCAGTAGACTTCCTCATAGTTTTGGTCCATTAGTTGTTTAAGCAGGGGAAATTTCAGTCTTAGACGACTGGTCTTCCTCATTCCACTGCTGGTCGATAGAAAGCCCGAGCCTACACTTTTACTGACCCAAGGGATTTTTAACCTCGCACACCACATAGACATGGTATGAGAGCAACCGGCCTTTGATGACGCTGTAAGTTATACACAGCGGTGGAAATCCAAATCGGCAGAGCTAGGGGCGCGGGGAATCGAACCGCCGACCCTCAGATCAGGAGTCTGACCTAGAAAAAAGTCAGACACTCTAACCACTCCGCCACAGAGAACGCCACTTTTTACTTTTTGTGTTTGGGGGGTTGGGGTCGTTAAAGAAACAACCAAACAGATCCTCATATGACCAATGTCGGGGTAGGACAATAAGGACTGCCAGCTTGCCCTGGGCACCTGGTCTACTCAGTCGGGCAGGTGAAGTTCTCATGCAGTGACCTGCTCGAATGGGCACGTCGTTGTTTTCTTTATCTGCAGTCGCAGATTTCAGTTTCAATTGGCTTGGACAAGTAGTTTTGCCACTCGGGCAAGTAGAAAATTCAGTCACTTGCCAGATTGTGCAAGTGAGAAAAAAAGTTACTGTCCTACCCTGAGCATAGAGCGCAGGGATAAAAGTGGCATCTGGCAAAATATGTAGAAATTGGGCAGAGACCTCGGCGCCACCTAGCGGGTTCTGGCAGAACCAAGCCGTGGTTATTACACCAATGGCGAATTTCTGTGAAACCGCAGATTTCCTTCCATAGGATACGGTAGCGGAGGGGGGGGGGGGGGTGGAGCCGGAAGTCAGGTTTCAACTGTCCTTATTGTGACTGTCTTATTGCCGGTGCCAAACTCTTTCTTGTTTGGGTTTCATGTTCTAGCAACACCTAAGGGCTTATAAGAATGAGTTTCAAACTAACCAATTGCTGGCATGTATATTGGCATTTTGTGAAGTTAATCGATGAATATAACAAATTGTAGAAATCTGCTAAACCGCAGAGATCTTTCATTCCAAGGACAAAAAGACCGCTGAATAAACCAAACGACATTATACATTGGCAGGTTGGCCAGTATTTGATGACGCTACCCCAGCAGCTGGAGCCCTTCACACTGCAGGACAACCCGATCCTGGCGGTCGCAGTCAAACATGGAAAGCTGCCCTACACTGCTTCGTCCGGTGAGTGGCGCGTGAACTCAGGCAAAGTAACTATCTGGCCCTTCTCCTGTTTATGTGTCGATGGCACACTGCATTCCACAAGGAACCATTATATGTATATCAAGAACGATTAAACCTTACATCAACGGTGGCGCCACCTTGTGGAAAGCTGCGGCAATCAAGTTTGTGGTTCCTTCCTTGAAATTACTAGGAAATTCCTTTCTGATGAGATATATATATATATAATGTAAACATATATATTATATATATATACATAATTTTATTATTAATTATGTAGGATCCCACTTAGCAAACGACAAGGTGACTGGCCGATAAATATTTATTCGGCCTAATGCTCTTTCTACTAGTCTTTGCTGGGCTAACCGCCCTACCAAAATCAAATCAATATCTTAATGTTAACATAAAAATAAACAACAAAACTGAAACGCGGACCGGGTGCACCCAGTGCGAGTTCGGCAAGCAGTGGTTGCTCACCACAGCCCGTCGATCCGCGGGCTCTGCAGCGCCGCCGTACCCCCTAGCGGAATATTCCATGAACCTTGGCTGTACACGCTTTCTCCAGCCGCGCTGTACCTACACCCGCATACACCGTTGTGTATACAAGCTATGTACATATATAGTAATCTGCACTGACCTCTCACATCGACAAGTCGGCGTTTTCATCAGGTCCCATTTTCAACACCCCCATGACACTGGTTGTCATGACAAGGAATCTGTACACACTACATGCTGTATGGTTGTTGAACTTACCCTGTGTATGTGTATATATGTAAGTGCATTGCCTGTATGTATGTAATTTTAAGCATTAAATGACCATTTAAAAGCCTTACAATTCGAGGGGTACGAGTGTAGTAGTCTGCATTGACCTCTCAGGCAAGGAGCCGCATAGACAGGTGGTCATGGATAGGGTTGTGACATCAAGGAATCTAGGTGGTGTAATGGTCAGCACCCTGGCCCAGAATGTAAGAGATGTGGATTCGAGTCCCACTCTAGCCGCAATATTTCCCATTTTCATCTCCCCCACGGCACATGTACAACATTAATTGTAAAATTCTTAAATCATTGTAAATTTTTAATAATAGGAAGAAATCAAATATGTGAACCCGGTGAGAGTTGAGCAGGCAGTGCCTACTTCCCTTCGCCGCTGCTAGCCAGCAGCTCCGCAGTGCCGCCCACTCCCCAGTCGGGGTTTCGATGAACCATAATGGGTATACACACTGTCCCAGCCTCGCTCTACCTACATCTGCATACACTGTCGTGTAAACGCGCTATATATATATATATATATATACATTTATATATACCATTAATTGGTTCCACTTCAGAGGAGATTGAACACCTGGCCGACATCTGGCTGGAGTCACTGGCACGTGGCACAATGCACACATACAGCGAGCAGATCCTGCACATTGCACAACTCACCCCGCATGCCACAAGGCAGCTTGTCACAGACATAGGTATGTATGCGCCAACCAAGGTGATTCACGAGGGTTCCAATGCAACGACAGTAAAACCTCTCAAAATCGACCGAGCATGGGACCGACTTTAAATTGTCCATTTAGGGAGTGTTTTTTTTATCGTTGCGATGGTATTGTATGAGCGATCGTTTGGGACTGAAATAAAGCGATCGATATAGGGGAATGGTCGATCTGTGGAGGTGGTCGATTAGAGAGGTTTTACTGTACAATGTTCCCCAGTAGTTCCTGACAACAGTTTGTTCTAGCTACCCTGACGAGCGTAATGTTTCCCAACTTGTTTATCTATATTGTTATAGCTTTGTTTTAGTGCATAGTGACAATTGTAATTAAGGCGGGAAGATCAGTGCATCAGCACTGACAACAGTGACACGTTATTCAAATGAATAAAACCATTTGTACAAACAAATATATATAATCAACAAATTTTGGGATTCTGGCAGAATCAACGACAAATGTCCGCAATAACGTGGATATTCCCCCATGGGATTAGGACTCAGGGAATCGTGGGGGAAAAGCCAGAAGTCATGTTTCAACTGTCCTTATTAAATTATCATAACTGTATTATCGCCCATGCCAAACTTGTTCGGGTTTTATGTTCTAACAACATCTAAGATCATATAAGAACAGGGGGGCACCGAGGAATTGGCTAGGGGGTGTTTCCAAATATGGATCGAAACTACCCCTATTTTAGGGTATTTTTTTTCACATGGGTTGGTGGAACAACACCCATTTTAGGGCAATATTTTACATGGTTTTCTGGTGCAACAACCCACATTTTGGTGCAATTTTTCACATAATCTAAAATCTAGTGTTCCTTAATAAATTTAATGCAAGAATTTAGGTCTATATGATTCATGAAATTATATTTTGTTTTAAAAACTCCTTTTTTGGGGGGGGGGGGGGAAACCAGGAAACCCCCCTGGGTGCGCCCCTGAAGAATGGGATTCAGACTAACCAATAGCTGTCATATATATTGGCTTTTTGTGAACGTTATTCAGTGAATATAAAAAATCTTGGAAATGAACAAAATCATGGAGATCTTTCATCCCTGCAGATTTCCCGCGCGACTTGTCTAATCACTGTGTGTTAATTCCAGATTACCTTAGCAACGTGCTTGACGACCTGGGGCTCCCCCCGTCCGAGACGATGCGTCACATCTCGACGTTGCTGCAGACGGCTCCCAAGGACTACCCGGGGGTGTCCGAAGCGATGCCCCAGCGTCTCACCAGCGCCATCTGCACCATGAGGGCCCTCAACCTGGACTAACGCGTCGCTTCACAGCTAACTAATTAGCCGCTCGTTCCTGAGTCATTGTGAGCACTGGTTCCTGGTCGTCCCCACAAGATGGTGGCATGTAGGAAATGAAATAATAATAATACAGTAGTTGCCGTCCTCCTCAGCAACCCCTGCTATGTGCTGAGAATGACACAGAGACGAATTGAAAGATCTCCGCAGTTTCGCGGATTTCCACGATTTTTTATATTCACCGAAATGCCAAGGAATCAGGATATATAATTATGACAACACTTGGTTACTTTGAATCCCATTCTTATATGACCTTAAATGTTGCGAGAACATAAAAAGGTATGGGCGATAATATAGTCACAAGGATAGGTGAAACCTGACTTCTGGTATTTTTCCCGCAATTCCCTGGTGGGGCTAATCCTCTGGGGGGGAAATCCGCACTTTCACGGAAATTAGCCGTTGCTGTAATAATCTAGCCTTGATTTCCACGATTTTTGCCGGACACCACTTTCATCGCTGATGACAAATTTTCAACGTAGAAACTGTTTTATGGTGTACCATCCGCTGACAGGAAGCCTGCCAGGTCAGAATAATGATCTGAATGCAGTTGTCTTGTTGAAGACCCCTCACTCTACTGGCCCATTACAGGGATATATATTGCTTAATTGATCACAAGAAGCTAAATATTAATTAATTCATCACAAAAAGCTATCACAATAAACCCAACAGTTTATTTCTGGTGGCAGAATTACTGCTGCTGAAATACCACTAACTGTAATATTTTATTTATTTAAATCCTTATGAAGTGTGTGCACCCCAGAATTATTCATGTGGTCATAGAGAGATGGCAATCTGCGTCATAGCTACAGGAGGTTTAACAAGCTTGCTGAAATTATTTGGGGTTCTTTCAGCTCACAGATTGCGCCAAAACTAGCAAATGTTTCATCAATGTTGCTCCAGATAATAAATAGGTTGTAATAGTCACCCTGATATATTTATCTAAAGAAATAAGGCAAAGATCTAAAGCCATAGGACTGTGAAACTTTAATATTATAAGAGACTCACTGTATGAGGTATGATCTAATTATAACAGCCTCACTATATGAGCTATCTAACAATAACAGACTCACTGTATGAGGTATGATCTAATTATAAAAGCCTCACTGTATGAGCTATCTAACAATAAAAGACTCACTATATGAGGAGGTATGGTGTAAATATAACATCCTCACTGTATGAGGTATGATCTAATTATAACAGCCTCACTGTATGAGGAAGTATGGTCTAATTATAATGGGCTCACTGTATGAGGAGGTTGATCTAATTATAACAGCCTCACTATGAGGTATGATCTAATTATAACAGCCTCACAGTATGAGGAACGATCTAATTATAACAGCCTCACTGTATGAGCTATCTAACAATAACAGCCTCACTATGAGGTATGATCTAATTATAACAGCCTCACTGTATGAGGAAGTATGGTCTAATTATAATGGGCTCACTGTATGAGGAGGTCGATCTAATTATAACAGCCTCACTGTATGAGCTGTCTAACAATAACAGGCTCACTATATGAGGTATGGTCTAAATATAACAGCCTCACTCTATGAGGTATGATCTAATTATAACAGCCTCACTGTATGAGGTATGATCTAATTATAACAGCCTCACTGTATGAGATATGATCTAATTATAACAGCCTCACTGTATGAGCTGTCTAACAATAACAGACTCACTATATGAGGAGGTATGGTGTAAATATATCAGCCTCACTGTATGTTTGTTGTTTTACGTCCTAGCAACATCTATGGTCATATCAGGACGGGCTCATTGTATGAGGTATGATATAATTATAACAGCCCCACTGTATGAGCTATCTAACAATAACAGGCTCACTATAGCAGGAGGTATGGTCTAAATATAACAGGTTCACTGTATGAGATATGATCTAATTATAACATCCTCACTGTATGAGCTATCTAACAATAACGGGCTCACTATATGAGGTATGGTCTAAATATAACAGCCTCACTGGTTGCAGAACTGCAACATTATAGAGAGGCTCCGATAAACCATCTCAATCTTTGGTTGAAGATTAATCTTCAGTAGGGACTGTTGTAGAAGCTGGGGACATCTTTACAACTTTGTAACGGCGAAGCATTGGGGCGGCCCCAAATTGGTCTGGCGGTAGTTGAGCACTTGTATCCAGCAGACAGCAGCAAGGGTTTCGAAGAAGGGCGGGTAAAGATGGGTGCAGCGGTGGTTCCAGCAACGAGAACAAAGCGAGAGAAGACGTAGAGGTACAGGGCCCCCACCCAAGTACACAACTCCCTTGGTCAGCGGGAGAAGTGTGCCTGGGAGAAATAGAAAGGGTAGAGTCTAGGAAAGAGAAATGAGGAGAGTTGAGTCAAAGGACCATGTCTATTTGCTCTATGGTGACCAACCAGCGAGCCATAGACACGGACTGAGTAAGAGTAGAAAGTGAAATGCCGGCGGGCTCCCCCTCCTGGACCTCTTTTCAGACATATCAAGGAGGAGCAAGGCCAGCGGAGAGGAGATAGAGAGGTGTGGACGAAGTGTGGTCCGGATAGCAAGTGAGGAGGGGAGGTATGGTCTAAATATAACAGCCTCACTGTATGAGATATGATCTAATTATAACAGCCTCGCTGTATGAGCTATCTAACAATAACAGGCTCACTATATGAGGACGTATGGTCTAAATATAACAGGCTCACTGTATGAGATATGGTCTAATAACTCACTCCAAGGAGCCATAAATACATTCCTGCAATATTTAATAGGGAACAATGTCGTAATATATATGGGACTATGGTTATGGCGCCAATAAACTTCTTTGATAACTGACCCACCTGTTTTGATGTATAATATCATTATATTTGATTCATATTCCGGAAGTCATTATCTGAGTACATGCATGATATGCGTTTGATCAAATCGACCGCATTCGGTCTTGTGTCAACCATAACTATGGTTTAGCGTGTATAATTTTAGGGAAACATTCATATTTAATTAGTTCATGGTGAAGGTTTGCCTGTTTTTGAATGTATCAGTTGAACACACTATGCAATATCTATTTACTACATAATTACGAAGGCGGAGGCGGAATGGGTTAAATCGGTCTTTATCGAGCATAAAAACATTTGGTATCATTCACATATCATTTCAGGTCAATCAGTCACAAGTTATTTCAGGTCAATTGGTCACTTTTGGATCACTTCCCCCCCCCCCCCCCTCCCCCTCCCAGAGTCATTTCTTGCAGTGTCCTTTTTTTCTGATGGGCCAGGCTCGAACCCTCAACCCCGCCCTCGTACCTTATTTTAGGTGCAGGTGGGTGGGCGAACAACATTCTCCAAAATGTATAGAGTGTTAACATCAAGTAAGATATTAATACAAACAAGGAAGCGTATTCTTCAGTGTTATGTGTGGTCTACTCTAATGTATGGGGCTGAGACATGGACAATCTCTAAGAAAATGTACAAACGTTTAGTAGCATTTGAGATGTGGACTTATCGAAGGATGATGAAAATATCATGGACAAAGAAGATCATCAACAAAGAAGTTCTCAGAAAAATTGAAAATAAGAAAAGCTTGTTTGCCACTATATAGACAAAGAAACTTATTTATTTTGGCCACATCATTCATCAGAGTTCAATATACCGTACATTGTTGGAAGGGAAGGTGAATGGCAGCAGAGGGAGAGGGAGACCAAGAACATCATGGTTTACAAATATTTCACAGTGGACAGGCTTGAATTATTCACAGTCTATCAGAACAGCACACCATCGGAACAAGTGGAGAACCATTGCATCCAACCCTCGACTAGAGGACGGAACTATTGATTGATTGGGTGGGTGAAGAAAGTGTGGAGGCAGTCCGTGTCGATCGGGAGCAGTAGTAGAAGTGCAGAGTGGAGGGGGGTTTGAGTTCGAATCTTGGGCGCGTGATCACGTTTTTGGCGGGACGGCTGCAGCCGAGTCTCTAAAGCTGCGAACACACTGGACACGTGCGTCGCGCGTGCGTCAAGTACAAGCGTGCGTCATCCGGTTCTCACGCGTAAATAGCGAACACACTGGACGCGTCTGCCACGCGTCTAAAGGCCGGTACACACCTCCCATATAAAACCCCCATTCCCCCCTCTTCCATTCCCCCCATTCCCCCCTCTTCCATTCCCCCCTCTTCCATTCCCCCTCTTCAATTCCCCTTCTTCCATTCCTCCTCTTCCATTCCCCCTCTCCCATTCCCCTCTCTTCCATTCCCTCTCTTCCATTCCCCTCCCTTTCCATTCCCTCCCTTTCCATTCCCTCCTCTTGTGTTCCCCTTGCGTTCCCCCTCTTGCATTCCCCCTGTTGCGTTCCTCCCTGTTGCTTTCCCCCCTCTTGCGTTCCCCACTCTTGCATTCCCCCATCTTCCGTTCCCCCTCTTCCATTCCCCTCTTACATCCCTCCTCTCCCATTCCCCCTCTTCCATTTGCCTCTCTTCCATTCTCCCTCTTCCATTCTCCCTCTTCCATTCTCCCTCTTCCATTCTCCCCTCTTCCGATCCCCGTCTTCCGTCCCTCTTCCATTCCTCCTCTTCCATCCCTCCTTTTCTGTCCCTCCTCTTCCATTCCCCATTCTCCATCTTCTGTTCCCCCTCTTCCATTCCCCTTCTCCCATTCCCCCTCTTCCATTCCCCTCTCTTCCGTTCCCTCTCTTTCGTTCCCCCTCTTTCGTTCCCCCTCTTTCGTTCCCCCTCTTTCTTTCCCCCTCTTTCGTTCCCCCTCTTGGGGAATGAAAGAGGCGGAATGCAAGAGGAAGGGAATGCAAGAAGGGGGAATGAAAGAGGGGGGAACAGAAGATGGGGGAATGGAAGATGGGGGAATGGAAGATGGGGAATGCAAGATGGGGAATGCAAGATGGGATGGACGGGAACGGAAGATGGAGAATGGGGAATGGAAGAGGAGGGACAGAAGAGGAGGGACGGAAGAGGAGGAACGGAAGAGGAGGATGGAAGAGGGACGGAAGAGAGGACGGAAGACGGGGATTGGAAGAGGGAGAATGTAAGAGGAAGAATGGAAGAGAGGCGAATGGAAGAGGGGGAATGGGAGAGGGGGGAATGGAAGAGGGATGGAAGAGTGGGAATGGAAGAGGGGAATGGAAGAGGAGGGACGGAAGACGGGGATCGAAGAGGGGAATGGAAGAGGGGAAGAGGGGAACGAAAGATGGGGGAACGAAAGAGGCAGGGGGAACGAGGGGAAGGAAGAGGGGAACGGAAGAGGGGGAACGAACAGAGGGGGAGAACGGAAGAGGGGGAACGGAAGAGGGGGAACGGAAGAGGGGGAACGGAAGAGGGGGACGGAAGAGGGGGAACGAAAGAGGGGGAACGAAAGAGGGGGAACGAAAGAGGGGGAACGAAAGAGGGGGGAACGGAAGAGGAGGAATGGAAGAGGAGGGAATGGAAGGGGAGGGAATGGAAGAGGAGGGAATGGAAGAGGAGGGAATGGAGGAGGGGGAATGGAAGAGGGGGAATGGAAGGACACACACATAACACACTGTGTGGTCGGGCAAGGTCAGGCAAAGTCGGGCAAAGTCAGGCAAAGTCGGGCAAAGTCGGGCAAATTCAGTCAAAAGCCAAGCGTCACCACGTGTCAAGCGTAAAAAATCGCTCCAAAAGCGATTCGTGACGCACGCGCCAGTGTGTTTGGGTTCTCTTTATTACATATATTTTGATTTTTTTACGCACGCGTGACGCTTGACGCACACGCGAGATACGCGTCCAGTGTGTTCGCAGCTTTAGACTTGTGTGCTAGTTCGGGTTTTTTCCACAAGGTGGCTCCACCTTAAGATATTAATACAAACAAGGAAGCGTATTCTTCAGTGTTATGTGTGGTCTACTCTAATGTATGGGGCAGAGACATGGACAATCTCTAAGAAAATGTACAAACGTTTAGCAGCATTTGAGATGTGGACTTATCGAAGGATGATGAAAATATCATGGACAAAGAAGATCACCAACAAAGAAGTTCTCAGAAAAATTAAAAATAAGAAAAGCTTGTTTGCCACTATACAGACAAAGAAACTTATTTATTTTGGCCACATCATTCGTCAGAGTTCAATATACCGTACATTGTTGGAAGGGAAGGTGAATGGCAGCAGAGGGAGAGGGAGACCAAGAACATCATGGTTTACAAATATTTCACAGTGGACAGGCTTGAATTATTCACAGTCTATCAGAACAGCACAACATCGGGACAAGTGGAGAACCATTGCATCCAACCCTCGACTAGAGGATGGAACTATTGATTGATTGATTGGCTCCACCTTAGCGTGCGCGGGGACAGCTTTAGTCCGCGGGTTGTTGGCAGATGGCGCCAATGATGCTCAAGTTAGCCAAAATGTGAAGTACCCACACCTCCGCCCGAAATTACCCATGTTATGCGTAACATGCACAATTGTAGTCAATAAACTTGTAATTGCTTAAGTTGACAGAATTACTAGTTTTTTCTTTCAATGCAATCAGTGAGCGATTCTGTTCTTGATCTATTGGAAAAAAACTGCATTAATGCTGCATAGTCCGATGGTTTTAAGTTTCTGTCATTTTCTGAGATAAATATATTAGGTTCATCATTATAATCTACTTTACTTTAGTTTGAAGTAACTTTTCATGTTAAATAGCTAAGTTTGGAGATATTTGAAGTGCAAACATGCTAAATTAATTTTGGCGTGCTTGTCAAAACTCTGACCACACAGGCTTCAGAAGTAATAGGTTCTATTAAATTTACTTAGTACACCCTTCTACTAGGTACTCCAAACTGAGTTTTGAAATGTATGTTTGCATTTAATTTTTGTGATAATCAGAACTTTATACACTGATTTCAGTGGTATGAAATTTATCTTGATGTGATAATCGGTTCAAAAGTTATGAGCATTTTAAAATATAATTTTGAGGGCTTTGATCGTCCAAAATCGAAATGGGCCAAATTAGAAAATTCACAAATCCATAAAACATGTGCAGATATCGCCATTTGCAAATCGGTCTCACTTCTTCAGCTCCTTGATTTGCATGCCAGGAATGAATTTACTATTTTGTATGCTGATTTAATAGCAAAAAGATTACTCTTCAATTTGATAGGTGTTGAACTTGGAATTTCTTTTTTTGTCACTCTCAAATCTTGTCTTCAACTTTAGAATTTTCCCTTACTTCTATCACATGTATCTCAACAGGTTTGGTCTCAAAATGAGGCTCAAACTGTCTTTTGTTCTGCTATTGTTAGATATTTTTAGTCATGCCAATCACTGCCACACAAAAGACATTGGGGTTCAGTGCCAACGCTTGCCAGGTTTCATGCAGCCTGGCTGTGTCACTGATGGCAGCCTGTTTGGAGTAGCGACTTCTATACAGCAAGAATGCTTAATACGTGCAACAGTATCTAAGTTTGATATATATATATATAGGCGCAAATCTAGATAAGTATTTTGCTTTTGAAAATGGTATGCTTTTATTGGACTATGCAACTTAAATCATATTGTATACTCTCACTGAAGGAGTTAAGGGATTTTGAAGACCACGTGACAACACTTCTTAATTTAACCAGGTGACCCGAGTTAGTTCATATACCTCATTTAAAGAAATTGTTTTAACACACACCCAACACTTTCGTCTAAGGTCTACACAATTTCACAAAAGGTTGGCAGCTATATATTATATATATTTATTTTCCATTTCTATGTAAATCAATATTTAACTATCACATCAACTATTTAATTCGGTCAGCAATAAAGTGATAGAAATAAGCGAGGATTTTCACTTGTCACCGGACAAGTCTGGTGTGATTGTCCCAGACAAGCTCTTATTTCGAACGCTGCAATGTGCACAGCATTTCCCATGTGTACACCATGTACACCTATTATGATAAACCAATGTGTACACCATCTAATGGCAGAATCTGGAACCACTCTATTTGGGTACTTCCCCCCCCCCCCCCCCGAGTGCCTGTGATTTCACATGCTATATGAGTATATCTCCATAAATAATGCAGGGGAAAATAATAAAATGCCTGATTATATTCAGATATTCATATCGCAACAGGCATAAAGCTCTTATCCTTGTAATATATAATATTAATAACAAAACTATATTGTATTTTTATTCTGGAATTTCAGCGCCGCTCTCTTCATGTGAATTACACCCCACCATTTAAGCTAGTGACATCTATCGGCAGAATCGGAAACCACTCTATTTGGGTACTTTCCGGCTTAACTGGCGGGTCTATTTGGTCAATGAAATATATCTCAAATGTGAGGGTTTGAATATTTTCTAATTTCAACGGGTTACACAACATGAAAAGATTTATTTACTTAGTGCTTCATAAAATAATTTGTAAAGTGAAAATAACTTCCATTTACAAATGTAAACAATTTTATTTGTGAATGAGATCATATACGCACAACTATCATTCAATGTGGGTACATACATTATTAATACACCAATGGGAAATACAGATGCATCATGCAGATCAGTAACATTCAGATTAATGTATTTACCGTATTCTCACGGGTTAATACCCTGGGTGTTTAAATTGGAAAATCATTGAAGTATGGGGTGGGCGTTTACAAAATATCGGTCAAGTGTGTGTGTGTGGGGGGGGGGGGGGGCGCTAACACACGAGAATACGGTATATTTATTATGCATCCATGGTACACTTCTGATGTATGTATCATGAGTGTGTAACATAAATATTGCATGTAATCCAGTTGAAAACAGGCGACAAATACTATCGTGAAGATTGTTCAAATACACATAAGATGGGTTTAATTTCAACCATTCTCGATCATGAAACCATTTGTTTGTAAGGGGTTATCCAAAATTGTCAAACATTTATGCGGTCATGAAAAAATAAAAGGGGTGGGGGGGGGGGGGGAGTGTCATGTAAGACTTTTAAGGTTTAATAAAAGGTTGATATTGCATAAACCATTCCCATGTTCTAGGATAAAATATTGGTGGGTACTACTGTGTGTGTGTGTGTGTGTGGCTAGATGGAGAGGATGCATATGGAAAAGTTGTACTCTTCATATGACTGAAAATCTTTGAAAACTTCGGAACCGTCCCCCCCCCCCCCCCAAATAAAAGGAAATAGTAGTTGAAGTCAAAGTATCCCAAATTTTAACTTCTATGGTGGGGAGACTGCTATACTGCAGCCGTCTGTTCCCATGCTGAACCCTAGTCACAGGCAAATAATGCAAAATCTAGAATGGGGTCTTATTTACCTTTTTTTTTTGTTGTTGGAAAAAGCAAAATGTGCTGAAAGGAAATACCCCTTTTAAAGGTGCATAGTCCGATGAAGCATCAAATTTTCAAAACTAAAACATTCACCAAGATTTGATTCTACATTTATAACTTAGATACTGATGCACTTATTGAGCATGTGTTGCCACGGAGGCCACACTGAGTCAAGTTAATAGAAGATGTTAGTGCATAAATAAGCCTATGGTGCTAAGAGTTTTGGTGTGCTTGCCAAAATTAATTTGGCATGTTTGCACTTCAAATATCTCCAAAGTTTGCCATTTAACATAAAAGTTACTTCAAACTAAAGTAAGGTAGATTATAACGATCAATTTAATATATATATCTCAGACAAATTACAAACTCAAAAGGATCGGACTATGCAACTTTAAATTCTAATAAATCAGAAATAAGATCGATGGCATCTCTGCGTCTTATATAGGTTATATGAGAGAAAACATGATAGGACTTATGCCAGGTACACATCTACCGTTTGTGCGCAGCCACCTACCGTATACGATCTAAAACTGCCTGTTTCACGCACAATAATTGCTAGGTGTGCGCGGGGAGCGCACACCTAGCGATTGCGATTCCCGACTAAAAACTTAGTTTTAGGGCTAAAACGGGCCGATTACGATTGCGATTCGAAAAATGAATCGGCCCGTTTTCAGTTTTAAGCGGGCCGGGTCGAGTCGCGAGTTTTAGTGCCCGAATCGTATACGGTAGGTGTGTACTTGGCATTAGGAGTACACACTTGATACAGGTATTCCCAGTTCCATTGGTCTCTCAGGAAGGATTGAAGTTGAGACGCAGCATGCCATGTGTGAACTGAAGCTGCGACCTGGGCCGCGTTCAGGGTGCATCTCGGAGGCGCCGCGGAGACGGCCCTGACATCACGCTATTCTGAACACATTTAGCTGTCGGTCGCCTCGAAAATGGCGGCCATTTGCAATGGAAAAGTTGCGCTGTGATTGGCTGAAATCACTGAATACGGCGGCCATTTTCGAGGCATTTTTTGTCTCCTATTTGAAAAGGGAGGTGTCTCCGAGACGCACCCTGAACGCAAATAGGCCAAAAACCATTGCGGAGGAGTCTCCGCGGCGCCTCCGAGATAAACCCTGAACGCGGCCCAGGTATAGGAAGTTGGGGTTGGTACTACTCCCAGTCCTATCCTTCAATATCATATTTGAGAATGGCCAGACAAAAAAAATCAGGAACATATTTGATGAATTTTTGGGACTTCTAAAGTGATGGGAAAAGCCGGAATGGCTGCAAATTTTGACCACATCCGTAAAAAAGAAAAAAGAAATCGGACAGATAAAAAATCTGGAATTCCGGATAAATCCAGAAGATTCTCATCTATGAATATAGTCCCGCCATTTAAAACTGTTTACACCAATAACCACATGCCTCCTGATGACCAAACCGGGTAGGATTATTGCCATACATTTGTTTATATGTAGATTGCAGTTAAATCGTCCTGGCAAATATGTTAAATTAGAAAAAATACCACTTTGTGTATCATTGTGCATGTCAATTCACCAGCTTCACCCACTGTAAGCTGTAGCTGCAACATGGATGCTAGGTCTTCAGCTTCAGTTCCTCCTTGTTGGTTGTTGGAGTTATACGTCCTGGCAATATCTAAGGTCATATCAGGACAGGTACCGGCTTGTGACCGTGCACACTCATGGCGACTTTAATGTGCTGCCCCACTGGTAGACCAGGCCACCAGCACCATGACCTGACATCCCACTCAGTCACATTATCCGGACACTGAGCCAACCAGTCCATGCCATATCCTAATAAGGCCGAGCGCCTGGCTATGAAGTGACAAATTTGACTCGACCAGGGTTCGAACCTATGGGTTCGAATCCCATGATCTACCAACATGGGAGACGGACGCTCAACAGTTTTTCCTGAAGGACAATTGGAACTCGAAACATGTATTAATAATGTCATGATTTGGTAATGATAGAATTTAGATGTGCGCAATACTAGGTTAATAAACTGTCCTCTCAAAATAGGTACAATATATGCCGGACAAACGTTCACATTGAATATAAAAAAAAGATATAATATAAAAATAGACATTAAATTCTACAGGTCGCCTTATGTTATGGTCGTTGCCACCTGCCATTTCACTTGAGAAATAATAAATTATTAACAGTGACGTTTTATCAAAGATACAATGGTGATCTTAATGCTACAGAAATATTATTTGTGTTGTTATAAATCTATTAACAATTGATTCCCTTTCAAAATAATAAAACAATTCCACACTAGGTTTCCATTTGACCATAATCTTTGCTTGTGCAATAACAATCTTCCAAAGAAAACCCCCCAAAACTAACATAGATCACTAATCGCAAAACATAACTTTAAGAAACACAGAACGATAACTGCCCAGCATTGAAAACAAGCTCGATCATCCGAACTTATAAGCTATGGACAGCATAAACAACCCATAAAAAAAAAAGATCATCTGACCGTTTCATAGTAAAATTTCCGTTCATAAATAATTGGGCTTTAAAAAAATATATCTATAAAAAAATACACAAACAAAATAATGGCACACTTTCAATAATTTTTCACTAAGCAGCTGAATGGTTTTGTTGTTGCATCTGGTTTTGTTGTCTACGTTACAGGATTCAAGATATAACTTAGTTCAAACACCATAGTATTCCCACTACATTATTCTTATCTTCTCATGAAATCTGTTGGCGCCTCAGTTCTCATGATAGTTCCAATGACTATGTAATATTTTCTTAGGCGTAAAAATAGAAAGCAGACTCTACAATCACAGATTTGGGTCATTTACAACCAAATATACTGGCATGATGCTATTTGGTAGAGTACAGGGATGTGATTTCTCCATTTTTTTGTCTGGCCGACGAAACCGGAATTCCGTTAAATTTTTGGTTAAATTCTGGGGTTTTTTTCTGGCTGCTGAAACACCTATGAAATACACTATTTGCATCCTTCTCGCGACTCAGTGGGATGCTGTCTCCCCCATGATAACCTTAAAAAATGCCGAGGCTAGTAACTTTGTAGTGAGCAGTGTTGCACACCCATCATCTGGATCAGTGTTCATTCCCATATCGCGGGTTTTATTGGCACAAGAGGGCGATGGTGTCGGATTGATTTTTTTCTGCACCCAATCACATGCCTGAGACTAGAGTAGTAAAGTTACACAAATATTAACTTTGTACTAATTAAAGCTGCATAATCTGAACTTTTTTTTTTTAAACACTGACTTAGATATGATCCTACATATCCAACTTAGATACTGGTGCACTTATTAAACATTTGTTATTGCATTAAAGGCAATACTTTATAATATTTTGTTCACTTAGTATAATATCCAAAGTTAGCCATTTATAATCAAAGTTAACTCAAAACTAACGTAACGTTATTATAACGACCAACCTATTATATGAATGTTTAAAATATGGCAGCAAATAAGAATTATCAGACTACGCAACCTTAATTAAATATTGTAACTTTGATATTCATTAGGTTAAAACTAAGTACAAAGCAGATATATCTATCTATTTAGGATTCCAATATTTCTATTGACAAAGAGAAGTTAATTGCATGGAGCTTTTATAGTAAAAGACTAATATAACATGTGCCTATTAAATTCCCCCACGTCATTGTGTGGGAGGAACAAACGCTAGTTCCTGAACATACTCATTTAGTTGACTATTAGAAATCATAACCTCTGTAAACTGGGTGGTATTCGTTACTTGTTCACAAGGTCCAGTCTCCAACAGGCCAGGCTGGCCTGGAATAGTCACCTCATGAGTCTGAACTTTGCCATCATGACCAGTCTGCATTATGTAGATAGTCTGGCCTGGGAAAAACTGTACAGTTTGTGCTTCTGAAATCAGCCCAGCACCTGCTGTTGAGCGGATTAAGTCGTCTGTGTTCACTGTGATGCTATTCCCATTAGCAACTAATGGTGCGACTACCTCTATACCATCCTCCACAAGAGGCAGATGCTGGGGAGTAGCATCATCAGATTCCAAAGTCGACCCATCCACAGCCAACTTATCCTGCATAAGATCGGCTATGCGAATCCTCTTTTCGGGTGGTGAACCCATGCCATGAAGCTTCAACATGTGCTCTTTGAGTTTGTCATATCTGGTGGTTGAAAAGTCACACTGATCACAGTGGTGCGGCTTATCAGAGGAGTGTAGAAGCATATGCCTGCGCATATTCTTGATGAGGGAGAAGCTCTGTCCACAGATTTCACATTGATGTGGTTTCTCGCGCGTATGCGTTAGCAAATGATATTTCAGGTTTTGTCGCTTTGTCGCCTGGAAGCGACAATCTTGGAATTGGCATCGAAAAGTTTCACCAGTGTGAATCAACTTGTGGGCTTTCAGTTGGCACTTGTGCGCAGTGGCATAGCCGCATTCATCACACAGGTGGTCCTTCCGGTTACTGTGCACAATCATATGATTCTTCAAGGCATGTTTCCATTTGAACCCTGTACTGCATATTTCACACACAAACGGCTTATCAGCGGAATGCTTTGGTAAGTGGATATTGAGTTGTGTTTTTGATTTGTACCTACAATCACAGACGACACAGAAGTACGGAAGGGGACCTTTGTGCTTTTCAAAATGCTCATTCAGCTCTTCCTTTGCGTCAAATTTCTCCTCACAATAATAACAAATATTGCTTTCCATTTTGTGAAGTCTTTTGTGGCATGCGAATTCGCGAACCTTGTTAGTTTGAAAATTACATTCAGTGCAAACAAATTTCATAAACTGTCGCCGACCTCGACGCAGCCTGGATACGGCCTTTCTTTTTCGGTTCATAGTATTAAGCCGACTAATATGAGGTAGGTTGGGAACAACTTCCGCAGCTTTGCCGACGTCTTGTTCTGGAGGTTTTTCAGCTTTCTCTTCTGTTTCTGGCTGTTTATTTTCTAGTGCTTCAATGAGAGTAGCCTCACTGTCTTGCTTAGCTGTGTCCATCAACTCCTCTTCCTCTTCTCCCGGGAGATTCTCTTGAAGACAGTCCTCTTTTGGTATCAATTTAGCTTTTCGGGGACTCTTCTGCTGTACCTCTTCAGGCTTCGATACATGAATAACATCAGAGTGTACCTCTTCTGAGTCATTGACAATTGCTTGTTTCATACCAAATGGAACGCCTTTATATCGCAGAGCAATGATTTTTGGTGTTGGTTTCCGCTTGCGGGCACTTCTACGCCTTGAGCTGCTATCATTAAGCAGGTCCTGAAGGTCATCATTTTCTGTATCATGGATTGAATCTGTAATTTCTTCTGTCGGCCGGTTAACCTTCTCGTTTGGGACATGTGGGGTTTCCTCTATGTCAAGTGGGGTTAACTCTTTCAATGAGTCCAACATATCAGCATTGCCCACTAGTGTTAGCTCTTCCTTAATAATACGGACTGAGGTCGGTTTAAGCTTAGCCCTTTTAATTTCCACAACAATTTCACTATCGTCAACATCATCTACAGGTATATACTGCTGTCTGCGACGACCAGCGCGTGTATACGGTTTCCCTTTACTAGGAAAGTCCTTGTCCAGAGTTTGAGTTTTACTATGTTTGGTTTCTGTTGGCGGTGGTGGGAGTATTCCGAGGAGTGTGGGGGTAACTTGTGTAGATGTGGATACTAATTTCCCTGCTTTGAACAGTTTTTGAGGCCCAATCCCAGGAGGTTGTACAAAAAGAGACTTTGCTCCTGATGGAAGTGGGCCGGTTGTTAATAGCTGCGTACCCGAGGCTAGTAACTTTGTAGTGAGCAGTGTTGCACACCCATCATCCGGATCAGTGTTCATTCCCATATCGCGGGTTTTATTGGCACAAGAGGGCGATGGTGTCTGATTGTTTACGTTCAGAATGAAATCCTCGCAGAACTGAAGCACGGCGCCAAGTTGCATAATACGAGCCAACTCAGATACTTGCATTACAGTACTTGTTTTTAACTGAAGCACTCCAGTGTAGATAAAGTCAATAACTGATGTTACAGCATCGGCATAAGTGATATTGGTCTCACTCCCGTCGATTTGTATTTCGATGATTTGAGGACACCGCTGAGAGAATTGCCGTGGCAAGTCTTGACTCAGAAACGTACTGAAATAGGGGCTTGCGGCAGCTAACACAGCCGAGTGTGCAAACATTTCTGTCCCACATATCCTCATTATGATGTCACAGAACATAGCCTTTTCCTTTTGCGAATATAGAGCACGGGAAATATTATTTGTGAGGTCCTTGTCACAAAAGGACGACTCCCTCTCCACCAACGACGCCATCTTCGTGGGCGCGCTGGACGCATTCTGCGAACCTTCATTGGCTGTAAATATCTCCAATCAATTTAGAAATAGAATCGATGAGTTTCATCATCGTCAGACTTAAACCCAAAAGAAAATAGGGTTTTAATGTAATAGAATAAAAACAAACCCAGCAAAGTTTGATCACAAGTGTCCATATTATTAACCAATCAAACACGAGATTTTCACTGTGAGCTCGAAGTGGACCATCATGGTGGACCAAAGGGCCAAATGTAGGTTGCTTGACAATCGAAAAATGAGTTTCACCCCCAATGTTGGATGTATGATGGTTATGTGCTATGCTTAGATACTATACATGTAACGAACGACAACAACTCACGATCGTGACTATGGCGTCGTTGATAAAGAAGTTCAGTGGTGGTATAAATATCGACGATTCACTCACCTCCGAGGGAGCAGAAAGTGAACTGAGCTTGGCAGATGATACTGATGAGTTTTCAAACTCATTCAGTGGGACACTCACCATTAGTCTTTCCCAAAGCTTTCATGATGAACAAGGCAAGCGTCGTCTTCTCAGACAAGGTAATATATTGGCATAAAACCTAACAATAACACATGATACCATTTAGCGGAATATGTTTTAAATTAAGTTAAAGTTGTTTGTTTGTTGTTGTTTTTGTCCGAGCAACATCTTGATCTTCTATGGCTATGCAGACTATGGTATGCCATGGTCATATGCTTATCACATAATGACATATGACATATCAGGATGGGTGCTAAATGATGACAGTCACAGGCACAGTACGCACTCTCGGCGACTTTATAGTGATGCCCCACTGGGATACAAGGCCGCAAGCACCATTACCTGGTCACATTAATATATCCTGATACTGTAGTGTAAGTAAGTTAGTAGGTATGTGACAAACACATTCAAAGTCAACAGATTCCAACATAAAATATATCACTGCAAAGGTATTGGAAAGTCCTTTCTAATGATACCTAAATCATCATCCTGTGACAACTATCAAGGAAGTTGTGACACTTTATAAAGCAGTTTTTATGGATAATTTTGGTCCATTGATTTTATGGAAAACCTGTTGAATTCTGTGACCCATCTCATGACTCATGAGTCTAGGTATGTGTGAAAACAACGCTTTATAAAGTGTCACAGCTTCCTTGATAATTGTCACAGGATGATGATTTAGGTATCATTAGAAAGGACTTTCCAATACCTTTGCAATGGTATATATTATGTTGGAATCTGTTGATTTTGAAAATTTTTGTCACATATATAATACCAGACACACCTTTTTATCCACCCTCAAAATCAATGTTCCGGTCCTCATATTGCCACCAAATTACACCCTAATATAGAGAAGTATATAAAGAAACAAAATAAACTAATTTCAGAATTATCAAAATTTACCTTCAGGTAGAATTCCAGTGACTTAAACAGACATAAATTTGAATAAAGATTTTTTGTCACTTCTATAAATCGACAGCAAATATTTTTGGATAATAGCAGTGGGAGGCAAAATGTGAACTAAATCATCCATATGGTTGGATTCCTGGTAGTCCTAAAATAAAGGTTGCAAGAGAGAGGTAAAATGGAGAGTCAAATGTTCACTGCGCAGTGCTCCGCACAAGCACCGTGGGACAAGCGAGTACCGTGAAAGCACCGTGTTATTCGCATACCTACTGTAAGTGTAGCTGTCCTTGTCATCATCATCATCATGCTGTCAGTCGCAAGGCGACAAAGACCGCCTTCATTACTTAACCGCCGCTTTGTGTGGTTGTACATTTCATAAAAGCTGCTTGCAAAGTGTTGAAGTGCTGCTGGCTTTTGCAAGTTACTTACTAGCGGCACTCTCTCAGGGAGCAAATAGAGGTCTCACAACCGGCAAGAACAATGTCCAAGACCGGGCGCAAAACTATTTTTGTCCCTGCAGTGGCTGGTCGGGAGATGTTGGGAGTTCCATTCATCACCGCCCTTAATGCTGCTATGCGGGTAATGCAGTACCTCGGATACCCTTAGGTGCTAAAATACCTCAGGGAGTTTGACGCCCCTGCCTTGCAAAGTTGTATACCATTGCCTTGTGGTACAAGTTCTGATTCTTGATAGAGTCAAAGGCTAAGGGAGCAAACCCTAATAGCTGCCCTTGTACTATCCTATTAAAGTTGCATAGTCCGATGGTTTCGAGTTTCTGTCATTTTTCTGAGAAAAAGATATTAAATTAATTGTTATAATCACCTTACTTTAGTTTGAAGTAACTTTCATTTTAAATGGGTAACTTTTGAAATATTTGAAGTGCAAACATGTAAGATTGATATTGGCAAGCAGGCCAAAACTTAGATAAAGTATTCACCCGGTACTCGCAGTCGCAGTACACAGGTGAATACCAACCCTATATAAAAACGGTCGAAAAAGCGGGTTAACGAATTGAGAGCCTAATTTCACAATCTAAGAAGCAACAATTATTCTTTACATATGTCTTATTGATAGCTTGCTACCTTTGAGTTGAAAAATATAATATCTAGTTTAATAAGATTTAAAAGTGAAATCAACGGTGTTCTGTGGCCGCCATCTTCTCTTTTTGCATTCTCTCCCATTTCACCAACTCTGTGCCTATATGGGTAGCCATTTGATACTGGAGCCACAGTTTCTACTTCATGTTTCATACTAAACCTATTTTCGCCCATATTTACACTACGTTGTCCTTCACCCGTGTACTACAAGTACCGGGTGAATCTTTTATCTAGCCAAAACTGTGACACCATAGACTTCTGTTGTAACAGTTTATATTACATGGCCACAGTATTCCCTTCTATGTGGCAACAAATGTTTCAAAAGTGCATCAGTAGATTAGATTAGATTAGATTAGATTAGAGTGTTTGAGCTATATGCTCAGGCCAAGTCGGAGACTCCACCATCAGGGCTCACCGCATGTGGTGAGGATGCTGTGTTCAGTTTTGTCATGTGCAGCAATGAGTTGAATTAGCTGGGTGTATCCTGGAATCTGTGGTTTGTCTGGTATTGTTTCTAACACCTTGTCAAGCTGCCTTTTGAATGATTGTACACTGCAGTTTGATTGATTTCTAATGTAAGCTGGTATTGTATTAAAGAGCTGTACTCCTCGGACAGAAAGACTTCCTTCCCGCAGTGTTCTTGTTGACTGTGAGGCTTTTGTGTTTATTGCTGGTACCTTACCAAGTCTACCATATCTTTTTGAATGATACGTTGTTATGCCATAGTTCGGTACTTTGCCTTCAATCATTTTCCAGGTGTATATAATTCGATATCTCTCACATCGACGTTCAATGGAGTAGATTTTGAGGAATTTTAGTCTGTCCCAGTAATTCAGGCTCTTGGTGTCTTCAATATATGATGTGAAGCTGCGTTGCAGTGATTCTAACTTTGTCAGCTGTCCTTTAGAAGTGGGTATCCAAAGTTGTGAACAGTAGTCTATCCGTGGGAGTATTATGGAGTTCCACAAGGTTTTCATTACCCCAGCTTCTCTTGACTTAAATGTACGAAGCACCCATCCACTATATTTTCTGGCAGTTTGGCATACATAGTCAATGTGTTCAGTGAATTTGAGGTTGCTTCCCATGTATACACCAAGGTCTTTCACGCTGTTCTTTTCCATAATTTTCTCTCCTGACGGGTTTGTGTAAGTTGTATTCATTTTTAGGTCTTGGTTTGTGCCATATTGTATTAGCTCAAATTTCTTGTCATTGAACAGCATATTGTTTGAATGTTGCCAATTGTAAATGGTTTCAAGGTCTTTTTGTAGAGCCTCTGTGTCTACATTTCCCTTGATCTCCCTCATGACTCTTGTGTCATCTGCAAATGAAGAGATAGTGCTTGTTGTGTTTTCATCAATGTCAGAGATCAAAACAAGGAACAGGACTGGTCAAAACAAGGAACAGGTACCTAAGTTAGATATGTAGAATCAAATTTAGATAATTGTTTTGATTTTGAAAATTTAATGTTTCATCGGACTATCTAACTTTAATGCTGAACACCGGGCTAGGACCTAGGTAGCGACAAGTATCAATTGTATAGGTCATTGTTTTGACTTGGCTGGGATTCGAACTCTCGACCTTCTGTACGCCAGGGAAGCTTGCGCTCTACCGATTCGGACACCACGTCCATTAAATAAGTAGATAATGATATACTGACTGTTGTTAGTTAACTTAGTGTTAGTGAATAGTGAACATTATTGTATGCACATGAAATAATTAATATAATTTATTAACTGAGTAAAAGTACATTACATATGATAGCCTAAGTTGTGTCTGAGAGTGAGCTTAAACTAAAATTAAAGCTGTATAGTCAGATGAAAGCATTACATTTTCAAAACAAAAAACACTTTTCTAGCTAGGTTTGATCCTACATTAGTGCATATGCTACGTTTTAAAGGGTATAAGTCGCTGGGGCTGGAGCTATGCTCTCCAAGCACAGCTTTGCCTAGTTTTTCATTTTATGCAACCAAATATGTGGAGGGAGAATGCTGAGGTCAGTTACTCATGCTGTGTTGTAAATGGTAAAATGGCTGAGTGAGAGTGGAGAGAAGGGAGGGTAAACAGTGTTTTTGTTTAGACTAGTACATACAGAAATATATTTGAAAAATAAGTTAACTATTTGTTAGTACAATTTCATTGCATTGCAGTGATGATTCAGAAAGATATAAGTGGGAAGGCGTAATTTAAAAAAAAAAAAAAAGAGATTTAGACTGCCAACCTACAGATTACAAAACCAATACCTTAACCAATAGGCCAGGCTGTAGGATTTCAGATTTCATGGAAAACACTTTTTGGGTTCCGTGCCTGGTACTCATGGGAACCCATGGATAACTGTTTTTCAGTTCTGTAAAATTGGTGATGGGTACCTATTCTTGAAACATTTATTTAAATTTAGTAGGAGTATATTTTGAACACACCTGTGCAGAAATTTTACATATACCTTTAATCATCTACAATGTAATGAAAACAACCGTCTGTAGCATTTATTTTAATTTGTTTAAATTGCCTTATGTTTGGTACAGGTAGATGTAGAATAAGCAATTATGTAATCGGTCGTTGACTTGAACTGTTTTTGTTGAGTTTTGCCGTAAATACTTTATTTTGCAGTAAATACTTTATTATTATCATGGGAAATGCAATTTCGGTTCTGTAGTTTCCCCAGCATGGTAACGACACGTTACCGATAACGATCGTTATATATAACATTCATAATATGGAAAGCATAAGTGGAAATACATTTGAAATGTTATTACATCTTGACCTACAGAACAATGTGTTTAATAACATTTGATACCATTTCAGCAATAACGGTACAGGTTTGAGAACAAGCTCTGCAGCTCTGACACTCAGTCCTACCAACATCGATTATTTATCTATTGTGGGGTAGGAGGGTGGCAAAACTTGTTTCTATGGGTCTTTCTCATCTGAATGCTAGATGGAAACTGATTTAATGGTAAGCGAAGCGGGATTCATAAGGAATGTTGCGTCGCCATAGAGATATAATCCGTGTTTGTGCTACCTTAGGTATGTGTGCTTTTTATTATGGGGATAATATTGCTCATACCCATCACAACTTCTAGGTTAGTTTCCATGTTACAAATCACCCATGTTACCATAGACATGTGTAGGACCGCTAAGGACAAGAAAAGCAGATTGTGGATAATACAGTTTATTATCTGAGAATTACCGTACCTGGCTGGTATAACCGCCGAATAAGTTACAACAAAATTTTCTCGCTTGAGTTGAATCGGTGCGCAGGCCTGGTGGCGTATCAGGAAGGCACCGGGCCGATCGAGCGCCGTGGTTATATACAGCTACCAGTGGCACCATCTAGCGAGTAGCGGGCGCATAATGCTTAGTTAACCCGGATGGCGCATGTGGCGCCGTCTAGCACAAATTGCCTGAATCACCGTGCTGCCGGCGCGTTCGAAACGCCAATAGATAGACCAGTTCATTTATATATTCTGTCAATGCCTGCGGGTGCCTACACCAGTATATACGCATATATACTGCCTATACATTGTCACTTCCTCTTGATAGATTAGATGGCGCCTTGTTTCGTCTAATCACATCGTTTTCTGTAAACACCAGTCGCTCTTTGGTACACAAGGTTGACGTGAAGGCTGCTTCTGACACTTTACTCTTGACATCAGTCATCAGATGGCGCCACTTGTATTCTTTCTTCTATGTCACTGTCACTTTCCAACCAATTCTTGTGTAGCTTGTGAAAGTTGGTCTGAAACAATACCTTTTGAGCAATTCCAATGATGCAAGTGGAGGTTTAGGTACTTGTACTTCTGTGACTACAGCCGATTTCTTCTTATTCGATGTAAGTAGCTTTTATCACACCTACCACAGAGCTGGTAGATTAAAAAAGTTGTTAAAGTCGCCGGGTATACCTCGCCCAGATTCAAACGAATCCAGCATCAAAAGCTCTCCAAACATACCTTTGCTTAGTTTTTTCAGTTCATGCAACTGAACATGTGGGAGGAGAGTGTTGAGGTCTGTGATGTATGAATGACATCATAGGTGGGATTCCCTCATCACATGACCTAGAGGAGTTCCCCACACACAGGGGAAGCCATGGCAACCACCAAGATGGCAGCCACAGAAAGCTCTCAATTCAACTTTTAAAGTCTATTAATCTCCATGATTTAATCAATTATTCACACAAAAAGTAGCTGTTTATGAGAAATATACATTTGAACTTTATATTTAGCATTTTAGATTGCAAATTCTAACATTTTTCTCTATATGGTTGTCTAAATGCCTTGTCAGTGCTGCTGGACTAACTACAACGCAACATGAGCAACCAATTTCAACACTCTCCCCCCACGTATACAGTTACATAAGCTAAACACCTGCAAAGGTATGCTTGGAGAGCATTTGTCGGAGTACGGTACGAGTCTCAGCGGCCTATACTTGGTCCGTTTAATGTGATGAATTTATTTACCCTGCTCATAACGGTTAAGTGTGTTAACACTTGTTTTCACCACTTTGCAGCACTAGTCCAATTTCATTCAAATCTTTTAAAGTTTGGTTTTTGTAATAATAATTTAGGTTTTCAATGATAGCGACAATTTGCGTGGGCTGGAGATTCGTTTATCACAATTGTTAGAAATGCAAGATGACGGGCGCCGTACCCTAGGCATTATATTTGTAATGTCTCTTAATGTGCTCAACCGATTGAAATAACAAAACTTGTTTCGATGGGTCTTTCTCGTCTGAATGCTGGATGCGAACTGATTTAACGGTAAGCAGAATTCCTAAGGAAAGTTACATCGCCATAGAGATATGCTACATGTTTGTGCTATCTTATGTACGTGTGTTTCTATTAATAGTATTATGTTTTAACCGGAATTCCAGGGTTTTTTTTCTGGCCGCCGAAATTGGAATTCCTGTTTTTTTTAAATTCCTGTTTTTTATGGCCGTCGAAACACCTCTGAAATGCACTATTTGCATCCCTCTCGCGACTCAGTGGGATGCTGTGTGTCACCACGATAACCTTTTTTAAAAATTCAAGTTTTTTCCCTGCACCCAATCACATGCCTGATTTAGACAGCATCTGGAAATATACCTATATATTTGAGTTTTGACAGCACTTGACATATATAAAATTCCCAAAATTGCTTTATATTTCAGGGATTTCCGACGAGAGCCCTGATGGTATTCCGTTTGCAACAATGGAACAAGAAAAAAGACTCATGCCAGCAAGAGTGATGTTCGAAATTATTAATGCCAAAATTGTAAAAGATGGCAGACATAAATATGTGGTGAGTTGATTGATAGAATGATGCAGTTGTAGCTCATAGTGTAGGGATTAGCCCTGTACTAATACTTTGTTTGTTTGTTTGTTTGTTTAGTGACCCCCCAGCACAAAAAGTAAACATCCGCTATTGGGGGTTATACAGTGGTTAAGTATATACTCTGACTAAAAAATTACATTTCAAACAGGTAAAATAGAGCACAGAAATATATGCCAAAAGAGCATACAACTGTGGTAAGATCACAAGTGGCGTGTGATAAATAAAATCTATGCTAACGCAATTAAATTTATTTAAACAATTTTCTTTTCTTCTTCACTGTCTGTTATGAGTAGGCATCACAATTTAAAAATAAGACAATTTACCAATTCACCTTCACTTGCAGTCATACACAGTGCTGGTCGTTCGGCCGCGTCTCGACTCGTCTCAGGCAATGGTCGAGAGGCGGTACTCTGATTTCGACCATCTGCACACGTCCCTCAAGAGGCTCTACCCGAGTCTCCTCCTCGACATCAGTTTCCCGACCAAGAAGGTCACTGGCAACTTCAAGGCGGAGACCATCGCCCAGCGGAGCCGTGCCTTCGAGCAGTACCTCACGCATGTGTACTCGATCGATCTGCTCAGACTGTCGCCCGAGTTCGCCGGCTTCTTCTATGAGGATGACCTCGACAAGGCGTGTCGCCTGATGCAGGAGGCCAAGTTCAAGGAGTCGCTGCCGTTGTTCAGGACAGCCGTGCGCATGCAGCAGAAGCTGCTGGGGGAGACACACCCGCAAGTGCTGCACACTCTGTGTTCGATGGTGGCGTGCAGTGGTGTCCTCGAGGATGACCTGAAGGCGCAGATGTTTGCTGAAGCAGCCCTCAAGGGCATCGGCAACGACGACTCGAATGAGTACCTGGTGCCCCTACTGCAGACCAGCATTCGGCTGTGCTGGAAACTGGGCAAGGACAAGAAGGACCTAGAGGCTCACTTACAAAGATTGAAGGACCAAGGGGCCACGCCTGAGAATGCACCCACCCTGCTAGATCTGGTCTTGTTGAGAAATAGGCGATATTAAAGATATGAAGAGGGAGGGTGGGAAGGCAAATGTTATCATACCAGGGGTTGTTATGCGCGTGTCTACGCGCGACTGTTTCCGTAAAATGCTATTCTGAAAGTGTAATATTAGCTGACCACAATGATACTCCATCCACAACTTCCCGGAAATAATTTAAACCATTTATATAAAAAAAAGATATTTAAGCTATTCTCAAAATGAACCTAATATTAATTCTTCTCCCGTTTCAAATGAGATTTACACCAAAATTAGTCAACTTAAAAATATTCAATCACTTGCACACACATACACACACAGGCGACGAATCCTATTGGATTGAAATTCCCGCCATTGTTATGTAGCTGTACCACAGGTGACCTTTGGTTTTTTTTCCCAGGTCACACTAGTTAGTGTAAAACACTCCGTATGCTCAGTACCCGGATTAATAAGCCCTCCTGAGATTTGCCCTTCGTTAAAGTCGCATAGTCCAGTGGTTTTGAGTTTATTTTATATATATATATATATATATATATATATATATATATATACATATACATATATATATATATATATATATAATATATATATATATATATATAATTTTGAAGTGAGAGCTGGGAGACCACTGGAGTCGGTTCAATGGAAGGGGGAAGCAGAGAGTGCCCGGTTACAGGGGTGGGGGGGGGGGGGGGCTGCAGAGAATAAGGGGTGTTGGGAAGTGAGAGGTGCCCAGAAGCAGCACCGAAAAACATTAGGGAATATTCTTTATTTATATTCACATAATAAATTATATAGCGCATATTTATAAAATTAGTTTGATCGTTATTATCTACCTTAGTTTAGTGTAAAGTAGCTTTTATTTTAAATTGCTAACTTTTGAAATATTTGAAGTAATTAGCATGCAAAAGTAATTTTGGCAAGCATGTCAAAACCATGACACCATGGGCTTCTGCTGTAACAGGTTATATTACATTGACTAAGTATACTCTTCTATGTGGCAAATGTGTAATACGTACATGGTATCTAAATTAGACAAGTAGACTCAAACTCTAGATAAGTATTTTGATTTCGAAAATGGTATGCTTTCATCGGACTATGCAACTTTAATTAATAATAATATAAGCAGCTGCAGGGGAACACAAGTCCACAGATGTTGCCAGGACGTAAAACAAACAACACAACACAAGTACACTACTGTGCAGTCAGTGGGTGTAGATGAAAGATCGGTATACAGTAAAACCTCTAAATTGACCGACCATGGGCCCGACTTTAAATGATCCATTTAGGGAGGTGGTCGGTTTAGGGATTTAAAAAAATCGTTACAATGGTATCGTGTGGGCGATCGTTTGGGATTCAAATAAAGCGATTGATATAGGGGAGTGGTCGATCTGTGGATGTGGTTGGTTAGAGAGGTTTTACTGTAATTTTCAGGAGCGTCCCCATCGAGTATCTTATATGTAAATGTGCCGTCCACTACGTCATGTATTACGGTGTGGGTGACTAGCTAGTTTCACTGAGTTCGCAGAACAGGGTAGAGATTATCTTTGCCCTTTTTATTTGGCCTTTGCGTAAACTTATAGCAGTGTGTGGCACTGTATTTGAACATTTATGCAAGAACTAGACATATCATGACCACATACATGGATGATGTCAGTTAGCTTGTTCCCACCATGTAACAATCACAGTGTCCCATGGAAAGCCTGCACGTAAATGATGAATAGTTAGTATGCTTATCGATACAGGTGTTCTGAGTTCCGTTGGTCCCTCAGTAAGAACTGAAGCTGGTTTTTTTCTTGAAGATTTATACTGCCTATCATGGATAAGTCTGAATAGACTTGTTTTCACCATTAGACAGTTTGTCGAGAGAAAGCCCGAGCCTACACTTTTACCGACCCAAGGGATTTTTAGCCTCCCACACCACATAGACATGGTATGAGAGCAACTGGCCTTTGATGATGCTGTAAGTTATACACAGCGGTGGAATTCCAAATTGGCAGAAGTGGGGGCATGGGGAATCGAACCACTGACCTTCAGATTAAGAGTCCGACCTAGAAAAAAGTCAGACACTCTAACCACTCCGCCATAGAGAACACCACAAACTGTGATGTAGCATGCCGGGTCACAGCAACAGCTTACATGGCAGGAAGTGGGAGAGGTAATGAATACACCTGGACCGTGTTCAGGGTTCGACTCCAAGACGTCTCCGTGACGTCTTTTTTGCTTATTTGCATTCAGGGTGCGCCTCTGAGTCATCTCCCTTTTCAGACAGGAGACAAAAAGCGGCTCAAAAATGGTCACCGAATTCAGTGGTTTCAGCCAATCAGAGCTCTTCTTTTCCATTGCGGGGCTGCCATTTTCGAGGCAACCAACAGCTAGTGTCATTCAGACTAGCGTGACGTCAGGAATTTCTCGGAGGCGTACCTTGAATGTGACCCTGATGTATAAACTGAAGCTGTGGCCCAGCATGCTTCAGTCCTTCCTGAGGAACCAGCGAAACTCGAAACATGGGTATAAAAACACTTTTTACATCCACTGTAAAGGGTAAACATTAAAACCATTAGAATTAATATGTGGTTTGAAGAAGCTAGGGAAGAGTAAATAATCTGAGTTATCCAAAAGGAATACCAGGCATTGTTCACCACACGTCACTATTCATGAAATAAGGCAGCTCCTCTCATCCTGCATAGATGGTCCTTTTAAATGTTTATAAATATTCTAAGCAGTAGTATGTGTATATATATGAATGTGTGTATACACATATTATATACACACACACATATATATATATCTAGATGCACATACATAATGCTGTTTTATAATATGTATATGTATATATATATAGATCAGGGTCCATACACATGTGAAGATATGGAATTCAAGGCTGTTATTGATAGGAATCAAGACTATTTTCATTTGGATTTAGTCCAAAATCTCCGTTCCAAATGGCGATTTTGGACTTATTTAGATCAGTGTGGACAGTTTAATGGAATTCAAAGCTTTTCAAGACTAATCCCTCAAAGTAGGTTAAATTCAAGGCTTTTCAAGGCCTTGAAATCGGGCAAATGAAGTTCAAGACTTTCCAGGCCTCGTACGGACCCTGATATATATGAGTCAGCCTCACAAAAATGGGCCAATTGGTGGTTTATTTAAGATGCTGGCGTCACAATTCTTAAAGTGTAGTGCATTTCTTTGTTTTATATTAAATTATCCTAGAAACAAATAAGGTTGTTGTATTTTCTCTACCTTTACATTCAGGATAAATTTAAGGACTTTCCAATACCTCTTTCAATGCTAACGATGACGATCAACGCCAACATCCAATGATCGATGCCGACAACTTACCCCAATTGGCCTCTTTTTGTGATCCCGACCCATATATATAATATGAAATCAACTCATTTAGGTTTTCATATAAAAATAATAATGTTCCAGATAGCTCTATTGGTTTAGACCAGTGCACGCCTACTCCAATCGAGTTACCGACTTTTGCTAATTGTACGAGAAAAAAACTTCTTTATGGACACTCCTTCATCAGATCATATCGAATTCTAGAGATATTAACTGCAGGAGTTAATTTTGGTGAACTACCGGCGTGTTCTTTGGAACCATTGTTATATTCCTCCACCCTCCCCCCCCCCCCCCCCATCGCCACCATTCTGCGTTTTTCTTTCTAAAAATTACTTATTTTGATGTGTATATTCAATTAATGTGCCAAGTCCACCAAATGCCACATTTCAAAATATACTGAATTTGGTGTGGCGATGTTTGCTGTTTGGTTACAAATGTTAAAACAAATGAGTTCTTAAGACCCCCGGTCACACTAGGCTTTGTGACCACTTTGCCAACCTATTGCAACCAAAGAAAAACACAGTATTCGGCGAGAAACTTGGCAAGAAAGCGACAACAAAAACACGGGGAATAAAAGGGTTGGGGACTAGAGGGAAGACAGGTTGGTAATCAGTTGGGCACTGATTTGCGACTGATCAGTGACTAATTTGTGACTGATTTGCGACTGGTCAGTGACTAATTTGTGACTGGTTGGGGACTGATTTGCGATTTTTCTCGCGGAAATTCACCATCGATGGTAATAATATCGGTTTGATTTCCGTGATTTTTCTTTGCCTGAGACCATTTTCATCCCTGAACTATTGAAATCACTCCACAATTACATGCGTACTCATCCTTACATTAAGTCTATTTTTATTCATTAGAACATGAAAAATACATGAGTAATGGGAACAAATATGTTATAAGGCCTAGTTATATCATATTATTCCAAACAGTCATAACTAACAATGTTATAAAGCCTAGTTATATTAGTTTACTCCAAATAGTCCTAACTAATTGACAGATTAGTCACTATAATAACTGTCTCGTCAGCATTTTGTCCTGGCCACTGAACACATGGGGTAACCAAATCCATCCAGCCTAATCGTAGCCATCGCGTAGCCATAAGAAATGGGACAAAACTATAAACATCAACACTAGGGGCAGCACCATATGTAGTGAGGTCCTGTTGAGAGTCCAGAATTTAGATAAAGAAACAACTGGTCATTTATGCAAGGCAAATTAATATGTAGAGCTAATATTGAATAATAGATTAAAATCATTTTTTAATATATATATATTTTTTGGGGTGGGTGGGTTGGTCGGAGGGGATTCCCTACTAATAGCTCTTAAGACTCACTACACTAACAAAACTGCCATTTGTCGTTATTTGATCTTTTTTTAAAGTACACAACATGCCGCCCTTCAGTTGTTTCTACTACAAGGTTCCACACATAGGAACTAATATATTATAAGCTTAACTTGATCAAAGCTTTATCGCACAGAAACCTATACAAATTTTGAATATAAATGCATTAACTATATATAGTTACTTGAAGTTAATAATATAATGTAAGTTAATCTGCGTTCTAAGTTTTCGATATGTTCAGCAATACTTTGTTGGAGTAGGGTTGTGGTTGTGTTCAGTTTAATTTGGACTTTTGTAGAAGTAATCAACATGATGCTACACTTGTAGTTAATAGCCAACGTCGGTTAATTCCATTTGAACTCTTTGAGGCTGTGTGTGCCCGCAGGTTCCACGCGCTAACAGTCCTGATGCACCTGTAGTTGAATTGCTTTTCTAGATATGTTTTCCTTGTCATTTGTAGATCATATCAGAAATACAGTGCTACCCGATTGCAGGTGCATTCAGGCACACCCGGACGGACTGTAAGCGTGCAAAACCTGCAGGCACACCCAGGTGTTCCAGGCCCCAAGGGGTTAAACAAAAAATACCTGTCTATAAATGTGTGTTCTGTATCCTACAACATATCTTATAATGTAGACCAGACGGGATGGCCGAATGAGTTAGAGCGTCCGTCTCCTGTGCTGGTAGATCGTGGGTTCGAACCCTGGTCGAGTCAAACCAATGACTTAAAAATTGATACTTGTCGCTTCCTAGCTAGGCGCTCGGCATTATTAGGACAGGGCAAGGACTCGTGTGCTCAGTGTCAGGATAATGTGACTGAGTGGGATACCAGGTCATGGTGCTGGCGGCCTGGTTTCCCAGTGGGACAGCAGTATAAAGTCACTATGAGTGCGCACTGTCACAAGTCGATACCCGTCCTGGTATGACCTTAGATGTTGCTAGGACGTAAAACAACAACAAACAAAACAAAACTATCTTCTAATGTAGTTGAATTGCTTTTCTAGATATGTTTTCCTGGTCATTTGTAGATCATATCAGAAATACAGTGCTACCCGATTGCAGGTGCATTCAGGCACACCCGGACGGACTGTAAGCACACCCGGGTGTTCCTGGCCCCAAGGGGTTAAACAAAAAATACCTGTTTATAAATGTGTGTTCTGTATCCTACAACATATCTTCTAATGTTATCTGGATGTCCAACTACTATAACACTGTCAATATGGGAATTAACATTCTCATTTCACAATTAATATGTGGTACCAGGCTGAAAAGCACTGTCACCGCCCCTCTCCTATCCTCACCACCACAATCATTCCACGAAAATGTCCATATTTAATTGCTGACTCGAATTGAAGCATTTATATGGCTGAACCTAAAGCAAAAATTAGGAGAGACATAGGCTTTGAAGGAGAGGCTGTCTATATCAGTATGTATGTTATGAAAGGCTAGTTTGATTGATTGATTGATTGATTGATTGATTGGTGGTTGCTTTACGCCGTGTCGGCAGCATAGGCCATATTCACGGCGAGGCTAGTGGATTTTCTGATTAGTGTGAGTATATATATAACATACATGCACTGCTAATATCAGTTCAGATTGAACTGCGATGTAGAGATGTTATGTCAATAGGGGTATTCCCTCAGGAAGGACACATGCTGCGACTTAGCATGTAAGTATGCCATGTTACAGCTTCAGCTTGCTCACCGAAAGTGTCGGGCGGGCGACGGGGTGAATATAAAGTTGTATTTTATTTAATGTAAAATATTTGCTAGGACAATTTCACTGCAATCTACATTAAAAACAAATGTATGGCAATAACCCGAAGTTTCGTCATCGCGAGATGTGTGGTTATAGGTGCAAAGTGAGTTTAGCGTATAGGGTCAATAGTGAAAGATAAGGCTGGGAGGGGTGCACCAATCCTTATTCCCGCTATCTAAGCTAAAGCTGTGACCTGGTGTGCTGGGTCACAGCTTCGGTCCTTTTGAGGGATAAGCGTAACTCAGAATACCTGTTTTCAATATGAATTGAACACGGTGGAGATGCATTACAACCGGTGTGCCATAATGGAATATATAGATACTTGTGTAGCATATGCCTGATGCCATTTAGCGAAAAGGCAGTTCAGTTTGAAAAATGTTTCCAGGAATGCTTGTGGATTTGGATGAGTATTTATCAGCCATCAATCATCCAGAGGGGTATAATTATATTTTATTAAAGATTTGTTTTATAAAGCACCCCAAAAACCAAGTGAATCACTTCTAACACACCATTGTATGTTCAAATACAATAGCTTCTGTATAAAAAAAAACACAACAGCTGTGATGCTAGCGTTATAGCTTGCCAACTAATAATGTGTTTCTAGTGGAAAATAAGGAATATGCAATCAAACATTTCCAGGACGTTAGCACGTTACCGTCCATGACAAGAAGTCATTGCCATTATAACGATGATACAGGTGACCTAGATTATAATGATGCTACATGTGACCTAGATTAAACGGTCAATTTTTACGTCAGTTTCGAACTATTAGTGGGTCATTTAATTATATTTGTTTTAATTATGTATGTGTGTGTGTATATATATATATATATAGCTTTCTTTCCACTGCAAGTTTCGGAGTTAAGTGCATTTAAAGCTGCATAGTGCATCAAATTTTCAAAACCAAAACCCTTATCTAGATTTCATTTGACATATTGGACGAGATACTGACACTTATTAAGCATTTGTTGCTGCTCAGAATAGAACGGTGTAATAAGTCAATTTACTAGAATCTGTCACTACTGAAGCCTCTGGTGTCAGAAATTTTGAGTGCTTGCTAAAATTAATTTGGCATGTTTTTACTTCCAAGTATCTGCAAACTTTGCAATTTAAAATAAGTTACTTCAAACTAAAGTAAAGTAGATTATAAAGATTAATCTCATATTTATCTCAGAACATGACAGGAAGTCAAAATCATCAGACTATGCAGCTTTAAATAAGCATATTAAGTTACATTTTCCCAACCGTATAATATTATTTTAGAGTAGTGTCTTGCCACTGTTTTATTATATTTATATACTGTGAACCTTCTTGAAATACGGCAGGGTTGATACATGTAATTTAGAATATAATATGAATTTTGTCAAGCTGAGCACTAAGTTCAAAATCAGCTGCCATCCTTTCATTACATGTCGAGTAGAAAAGCCAAAACGGTATCTTATAAGATAATATATGAATGTGTTATTCTCCACAAAGAAAGATTTCTTTCTGACCAAAGCTTGTCTAGTTATATTTTTTGTCTTGAAACTGAAAATTGTAATTATTGCGCCAAATTTAATTTAGGGTTTTCTAGCCCCAGTCACGAGCTTCCGAGCACTTTGGACCAAAGAACCCAGTCACTGGCGACCTTGCGACCAAAGCAATGGTCGCTCACCTTTGGGTGACAATTTTGGTCACAAAGGTTTTCAGTGCAGTAGCTGCAACCTCCTTATGACCAATTTGGTTGGCGACCACTGAAGACCGCTTTGCGACTAACCCCTTTTTGCAGTCACAAGCGGTAGTGTGACTGGGGTATTACTCAGCTGTTCATACTAAGGAATAAGCGTCTGTTTCTATTTGTTTCTAGACAATAATCGTGTTCTTCATATTCACTTGTTTTATCGATATTTTTTTGTAACCATTGCAGTTATTTGCTCATAAATATTATGTTTTTATGAAATATATACACGCTAAATATGGGCATTCTTTTATGGCAGTATTAAATGGATTTTATTATACAATCACAATGTGCTTCAAGAATTTGTAGCTCATTTTGCCTTATTAAGTCCAATTTTGTATAGTTTACACTGAAAAGAAATTATATTCTTTTGCATTTAGTTCATCAGAAAATTGGGCAACATCAATAGAAGCTAAGATTTGAGGCACGTGTGGGTGATTGCAGTATTATCTACAACAGCTAGCCATTTTATGCCAAGAACAGGTGGTGTAACTTGGTTGTAAACCAATTAGCTAAATATGTACATCATATCGAGATGGCCGAATGAATTAAGCACTCGTTTCCCATATGACAGATTGTCGGATTCTAACCTAGGGTTCGAATCATAAGCCGTGTTCACACGGGCAAAATCTAAAGTGATTCAGCCAAGGCGGTCAAAACGTCTGCTGGGCAGTGAAACCCTAAAAATAAATGTGCAAATTATATAATATGCGCTTTTGATCGACCGGAAAGTCAACAAACTAAGGTCTCGACTGCGCATGCGTGTGACGTCCTTAATCCGCCTCAGTGCGTCCACACGGGCAAAATAAATCGACTCACGTAATTGTCCTCCACAGGTGGTTTACATTATCCACCTCACAGGAATCGATTCAGCCCTAATTCGACTCAGACGCCCGTTCACACGCGAAATGTAACCCAAGCTAGGCAAGTCGATTTCTACGAATCGATTTACATTGCCCGTGTGAACACGGCTATAGCCGAGTTAAACTGATGACGTAACAATTTATACATGTCACTACCTATCCTGGTATCAGCATTACTAGGACAGGGCAAGGAGCAGTGGACCAATTATCCGTGCTTGAAGTTTTCACTGCTTAATCAATGATGGTTTGAAGAAAAATATATAGATTAATTTCATTCCGTTTACAGTTACCATATAATGTTTTCTGGGTGTTATTGCCAGACCAAACTGAATAATAATAAAAAAAACACTCAGCGATTTAACCATTATTACATGTGTCTGTTATAATTGCATTTGAATTTCTGTGGTATGTATTACACTAAAACGCATTTTTGTAGGAAAAATGCAAGAGTTTTGCTAGGCACTATGATAATAAACCAATCGAAAATCAGGCTAGAATAGCATAGAGATTATGTAATACAGAAAACCGCACATAGTAAATTAAGATTAAGATCAGGTATTAAATATCTGGAAATGTGTGACAACTTTAAATTATTTGTTAATTATAGAGAACTATGATTGTAGTTAAATCAACTCTAGTGGTTGACAAAGAATGAAACGGACACGATGGCCGAATGAGTTGAGCGTCCGGCTCCCATTCTGGTTGGTCATGGGAGTCCAACTCACGGGTTCGAACCCTGACCGAGTCAAACTAATGACATCAAAATTTATACTTGTCGCTACTGAGCCTGGCGCTCGGCATTACCAAGATAGGGCAAGGAGCAGTGGAATGACAAAGACCAATTGTCCTCGATCAAAATTTCTCATGCTTAATCAACTAAGGTACCCAAAAGAAAAACGCACAACAAACGAAATTAAATAATAAAATGACACTTTAAATGGATTAATCTCTTCTTTATTTCAAGGGGGAAAATATAAAAAAATAGAGCACAGGAACCCATAGGTGAATATGCTCATTATATTAATTAAAAAAATAAAAAGAGAGAAGAAACGCTCCCGGGACTAGCGGCTAGAGATTAGTCAAACGAAAATTCACTTTGGTACAGTTGAAGGAAAAAATGAAGGCTACAGCTGAGACTATGTAGGGGACATGACCTTCTCATCCATCCCTCAAAGTTATACAAATACACTTTTCAAAGTTACATATAAACAATTCAAAGGACAGTAAATTAAAGTAATTAACTTAATGGAGATTTTCTTTACAAATAATAAATGTAATTAATATTTAAATACATATTTAACAATAATAGCAACACAATATGCATCCATACAATAGCCCAAATCAGTTATGCAGTAGAACTGGCAATTCAGATATATATTTTTTAAACGATAAATGCTATAACTTATATGTTTTGCCTAGAGCAGCATATGCCTTTTGTAGAATGCCTCGTCTCCACACCTCATAGTCTTCGTTTGTGTCTGAATGTCGCGCAACTTTCTCAGGAACCAAGCATCCAAAGTCTGCAAGGAAATGGAGACCATGCCAGAACAGCATTGTAACCTACAACCTTAACGCAAGCGGCAGGCACTCAAATTTCCTAATTTAACTGACAGTAAATTACCGTAAAAGGTCGCATATTAGGCGGGCCGGCAGATAAGTCGAGGTCAATTTTTGTATCCTGGAATTCTTTTCTCAGGCATAGGCCCACCGCATAAGTCAAGGTCGATATATTGATATAGACATAATATACAGTGATAGAAATAATTTCACTTCTCCACTGGACAAGTCTGGTGTGATTTTCACTTGTCCGTCTGAATTTTCACTTGTCCTGGACAAGCTCTTATTTCGAACGCTGGAACCCAATATCTTAAATACAATATCTTTCCACCCACATATACTTGTATAACAATTTATATTTCTTATATGTACATATAAGAAGTATAAATTGTATATATATACATATATGCATATGAGTCAGGATCACGAAAAGAGGCCAATTCGGGAAAGTTGTCGGCGTCGAGCATGTATAATTATAATTTAGCATTGACAAAGGTGTTGGAAAGTCCTTAAATTTATCCTGAATGTAAAGGTCGAGAAAATACAACAACCATATTTGTTTCTAGGATAAGTCAATATAAAACAAAGAAATGCACTACACTTTAAGAATTGCGATGCCGACATCTGTTAACGTTGTCGGCGTCGATCATTGGATGTCGGCGTCGATCGGTATAATTATAGTTTAGCATTGACAGAGGTGTTGGAAAGTCCTTAAATCTATCCTGAATGTAAAAGTTCAAGAAAATACAACAACCATATTTGTTTCTAGGATAATTTTATATGAAACAAAGAAATGCACTACACTTTTAAGAATTGTGACACCGACATCTTCAATTGACCACCGATTGGCCCATTTTCGTGAGGCTGACTCATATAGTGATAGAAATAGGCCCAACATTTATCAATTGTCCACCGGAGAACTCTGGTGTGAATTTATATATATCCCATATATATATATGTGAATATATATTCTGACATGTTTCTTCAGTTGGTGGGAAATACGACATAGAAGTCGAGGTGCTTCTGAGAACTTCCTTTATTAAAACCAAAAAAGGTGGTGTTCTCTGTGGCAGAGTGGTTAGAGTATCAACTTTTTTCTAGGTCAGACTCCTAATCTGAAGGTCGGTGGTTTGATTCCCCATGCCCCCACCTCTGCCAATTTGGATTTCCACCGCTGTGTATAACTTACAGCGTCATCAAAGGCCAGTTGCTCTCATACCATGCCTACGTGGTGTGGGCGGTTACAAATCCCTTGGGTCAGTAAAAGTGTAGGCTTAGGCTTTCTATCGACAAACTGTCTAATGGTGAAAACAGACTTATCCATGATAGGCAGTATAAATCTTCAAGAAAGAAAAAGAGATTGACTTATACGCAGGTTTTTACGGTAGTAAGTCTTAGAACAAAAAAAAAGAGCATATTGTGCCTCACCTGGTAATTCCTCTAGTTCCTCCAAAAACGTTTTTGACCGTTTACCCTGAACTGATTTCTTGTTAAGAGCTGAAATATATAAAAAGAGTAACAAAACGGTGCAAATATCAAGACCACACTTCCATCGAAAAACCAATACAAAATATTATAAAACGACAGATATACACGACTATGAACTCCTTAAAAATCAGGGTGTTTGTCTGAGCGTTGATAGTCAACCACGTTGTTAATATATATTAAATAACAGGGCTCATACACTTGAAGGAAGTCAACATTCAAATTTTTCCTAGTACTTTCCAAGTCAACTCTCCCAAAATTCCAGGACCTTCCTAAGCTAAAAGTGACAAACTTTCTTTTCTAATATGGTGATGCTATAGCTTGCATCTTCTGGCCGCATGATTCTCGCATCACAGGATATATATATCCTGTGATGCGACAGGATATATATATATATATATATATAAACAATTAAACAAAAAACCATTTTAGGTGTTTATATTTTATTTCAGTTAAAATTATCTCTTTCAAAGGTTTTCCAGAACGCAAGATGACTTTCAAGTGTATTCAAGCAATTGAATACATTACTTTATTTTCCAGTCACATGTGAACCCCGTAATTAGAATGAATCAGCGCTCTAACTGTATCTTACCAAGTATTTTATCCGCATGCTTATCCATCAGCGCCACCAGGCGGTCCAGTGTAATCTTCTTGACACCTGCCAAATCAACCATCTTGTTTTTATCCACCTTCAACTTCATCCGCCTGAAAATGAGAATGGTCAATTTGCGTCTATCAATTTGGAGGAAGTAGCTGACAGAACAAAGCTGTCGGTTGCTAATTAAGAGCTATCACCCGCTCGCTCATCATTTGGGGATGGTTGGTTGGTTGTTGGGAGTTTTACTTCCTGGCAAAATCTAAGGTCATATCAGGACGGGTACTGACTTGTGACACTGCGCACCCGTGGCGACTTTATAGTGCTGCCCCACTGGGAGATCAGGCCGCCAGCACCATGACCTGAATGGTTTGTAACCTTTACAGTGACTGGCTGCAAAGGTTCCAGCATCGATGACCTGATATCCCACTCAGTCACATTATCCTGACACTGAGCCAACCTTGCCCTATCCTAATGTAGAGCGCCTGACTGCGTACGGGTTAAAACTAGGTTCCACATCAATCCCTGGACCAATATTGTGTTAAGACGGTTACAATGAAGGTCTGGTTGAAGTGACCAAACTTAATATGAAATTAATAATTAGGTCAAATTCAAAATTAATATGAAATGTGTATGTTAGCCACAAAAAAACATGCTATTAACAAACCATACATGGCAAAGCATCAGTGGAGTATCATAATGCATGTTGGCAGCGCCGATTAACCGAGCAGTAGTGATCAGAACGACCCTAAAACTTAACCACCGTTCGCTTTTGTTTTGTTGTTTTACGTCCTCGCAACATCTAAGGTCATATCAGGACGGGTACCGACTTGTGACAGTGAGTCTTTATAGTGCTGCCCCACTGGGAAAACAGGCCGCCAGCACCATGACCTGATATCCCACTCAGGCACATCATCCTGACACTGAGCCAACCGGTCCTTGCCCTATCCTAATAATGCCGAGCGCCAGGCTAGGAAACGACAAGTATCAATTTCTACGTCATTAGTTTGACTCGACCAGGATTCGAACCCACAAAGTCATGCGTTCGGACCTCCCGATCTCCCAAAACAGGAGACGGACGCTCTACTCATTCGGCCATGCCGTCTGGTAGCCATCGTTCGGTATTATATATATAATTGCCAACTTGGCCAGACTTGATTAGAAAGGGGTAGAAACTACGCCAATGTACCATACCTGCATGCTGTTATCAGTGCAGCTCCATTGAACAGTGCCTGACTGTAGGTAGCAGAGTCGTCGTTCTTGTTATCTGCTTGGTAGCTGCACGAGGAAGGGAATGGCGTATTGAAAAGTAAAATTAATAATTTGAAACTAAAATGAATGCAATATAATTCACAGCTTAGATGTTAGATGTCACACCATTGTCCTCTATTGTCTTACTTTGAGTGCTGTGAAACAAAGCCTTTAAAAGTGAAGACGATGTTTGTACCCAAGACTCATGAAGCAATTACTATCAAGGTAAGTGGACATTCTCAAATGACCTATTTATAAAAAATAAAATAAAAATTTGTGGTTAAAACACCAAAACATAAAAGTATAAATATTAAGATACTACTAATAATTCAAACCAAAATTATTCTCCAGACAATACAATCAAGACAATCTAAGTAGGTAGGGTACAAGATAAGAATAATTGGTCATAATCGCATCAAACTGTGACAAAAATAAAACAAGATAAATGCTAAATAGAATGAGATAGTCAATAAATGGGAGCGTCTATTAACTTTGATTATAGATAAATAATAATATTTTTAATTATATTGATTTAGTAACGCTAAGAATGTACTGAAGCCACATAAACAACATTCAAAACAAGAGCTTGCCCACACCAAGTGAGAGTAGGCACGGACAAGCAGAATATCTCTTGAGCTTTTCTGTTGGACACATCAAAGTTTGGGTTGAAAAACATGTCAGTTACTCAGTGTGACGTAATTTACCATGCCAGTGTGAAGTCATTCAAATGTAATTTACATTATTTATGACATTTGTTTTGTTTTCATTCATTTGTGTAGATTTATTCCAATAATTGAGGTAATAATGGTAAGTACTGTGGACAAGTGAAAATTCAGACGGACAGGTTAAAATCACACTTGGACAAGTGAAAAATTGTGCTTGTTTCTATCACTGATAAATCTAGCTAAACTAGTACCTTTGTATGATTTGGATGGCGAACAGTCTGGCTTGTGGTACACCAAACTGAACACAGAGGTCAGGGATGCTGGTGTTTGGCTGCAGATCAAGAATGCCCTGCAGTGCCCTTAACCCGCTTAAATACAGCTGTTTCGTCATCCCGCTCAACCTAATCGTAGCAGTCTATCAATAAAAGTATACACCAAGATGTCATACAAATGCAAAACACAGATTACATTTTCGTTGTTATTAATAAAAACTGAATACAGGTCGGGGATGTTGGTATTTAGCTGCAGGTCAAAAATGCCCCGCAGTGCCCTTAATCCACTTAAATACAGCTCTTTCGTCATCCCACTCAACCTAATCGCAGCAGTCTATCAATAAAATACGTCACATAAATCAGGGATGAAAGTGATCTCCGGGAAAAAAAGCGGAAATGCTGATATTCTCCCATAGACTTAGCATTATCAGGGAATCGCTGAAAATTCCCGGAAGTCGGGTTTCAAACATATTGATATACGCTGATAGTGCTGCTGTGTCTGAACCACGTATTAGTAATATACGCTGATAGTGCTGCGCCGTTTGAAGCAGGTAACAGTAGTATACGCTGATAGTACTTAAGCGTGAAACAACGTGTTGGTTGGTTGGTTGTTGGAGTTTTACATCCTGGCAACATTCTAAGGTCATATCAGGACAGGCGCAAAGTATTAGTATAGACTTATAGCTACAGGAAAAATCCCGGAAATCAGCGAAATCTCGGAGATCTTTCATCCCTGATAAATGCTAAACATGGATTACATTTTCGTTGTTATTAACAAAAGATAATTGAATTAAATTGTAATACTATTTATAAACAAATGATCACGTCATCGCAATCAATATTGGTCTACATTGTTTACCTGCTGGATAAAAAACAATTTGACTAAACGCAAGCATTTGCCATCGAGAGTTAATTACATGTAGGATGTGGAGGAAGTAACGTTTCAGCATCCTCGTCAGTACTTCGTCACTACTCAGGGATACCTTGTTTGTTTGGGTTTTATGTCCTAGTGACATCTATCATCATATCAGGACGGGTACCAACTTGAACACTCGAACGGACGGGGCTGCCCTCTATGGAAGATCTTCTGATCAAAAAGAATCTCCAGTGGACTGGACACCTCATGAGGATGTCATCAGACAGGCTACCAAAGCAGATCCCCTATTCTCAACTGTCTTCTGGTTACAGAAAGAGAGGGCGCCCTCGTCTCCGGTTCAAGGATACCATCAAGAGAAACCTGAAGCTGAGAGACATTAAGACCGACTCATGGACGCAACTCTCACAGCAGAGAGCTAAATGGAGAGCGGCAGTCAAGTAATGAAAGCAGTCTTTGTCGCATCGCGACCGACAGCATGATGATGATGACCAACTTGTGACAACTTTATAATGCTGCCCACTGGGAGACCAGGCTGTCAGTACCATGACCCAATTTACAACTCAATCACATTATCCTGATACTGAGCTAACCAGTCCTTGCCATATCCAATTATTGCCGCGTGCCTGAGTACAAGGTAGTGGCAAGTATCACTTTTCTGTATGTCATTGGTTTGACTCGGCTAGGATTCAACTTCCTGATCTTCCACACAGGAAGCCTGTGCTCTTACCGATTTGGGCACCACACCCGGTTGTGAAAACCTAATCAGCAGCGGAGATAATAAGTAATAGAGTACCCTGTCAAGGCTTTCTCCACATGCAGTAGCGGCAAGCTCAAGACACATTGTGGCCTTGGAAGCACCACTCGGCCGGAGGACTGCCATGTTGCTGAAGCCCGACCGAATATCAAGCAGGCACATGTACTCTTCTGCCTTCCTAAAATTACAAATTGACAAAGATTATATCGATAACATGATACATGGTTCGACTCATGGTTAGGCAGTGGAAATATTTTGTTTACTTTCTAATTGGTCGACATTGGAATTAATAATGACTTACTTTAGTTCCGACAGTGATTCAGAAAAGGCTGACACTTAGCGAATAAAAATTATGAACTAATTTAGGTAATAATGGCTCAGGTCAAAATAGCATGGTGAAAATGTCACAAGCGGAAAAATGTCACAAATATAGGTATGTCAGACACCGAAAGAGGCGTGTCGGTCACTGCGTCTAGAGCAAAATGTTCCTGCATTTTCACGATTCCGGCTGGGACAATGTGGCAACGGTCACAGTTCATTATAATGGTGAATCAGGACTAAATTCAACAATTAAGCCAACATTAGAAATGCCATAACTTTCTCCCCATATTAAGATATTTTCAAAATTACAACCGATTTGCATTTGTCTCAGCAAGGTCTGTTGAAAATGCTTAAATTTATACTGTTTGTTGTGTTTTGAAATTGTAGCTGATCTACCTAACAGTAACAACTAATATTCTCTAGGTCAGAATGTTATGGCTGGGGTGAGTGACTCATCACACAGCCTATTATGCATCATCACAATGCAAACAGGTATACGAAAATGAATATGGTAAATTAGAAAATCAATATCCTCAAATAATAATAAATATTCATGACTATCAGCCGGAGCGAAAGTCGGGTAAATACTCTGATGTGCACATGCCTAATACTCATTAGATAATAGGAGTAGAGCTTAGAGGATTGCACCAATGTAAACAGCTCATTCTAAAGGTTATCAAATACAAAGTTTCATGTTATTCTATAAACAATTCACGATTCTACGGACGCTAAACAGACATGGAGGTGGGAGTGATTGTATTATGGTTGCCATGGAAACCTACATTTTCCTGTGATCTGATTTTTTTATATCAGTTTTGATAAGCTGGGGTGATTTGCAATGTGAAGAAGAACCTTGGTGTTTAGTTTGATCAGGATCTGATCATTAATAAAGAAACTACAAAGAAATGTTGCTATAATTAGCCTATTTAATAGATAAATAGTCCTAAATAAGGCACTTCTCTAATGCATTACTGGCTAATCACTAATCACTGCAACTCAGTAATAGTAGACAGTACTACTACTACTACTAACTTAGTAGTAGTAGTACTGTCTACTATTACTGAGTACTACTAGTACTACTAGTAATACAAACAATCTTAAATTCAACAAACTTCAAATGCACATATCTCATTCAATTTTTGGAATATCTTAATAATTCAAAAAGCATATTGCTTTTGATTCATTGGAGCTTCCAATGAAATTGTAATTTGGATGTTGGAATAATTTGAACATTTAAAGCTGTGTTTACACGGGCGAGTTAATTCGCTTCATATGAATCGCCTTGCCTAGTTCGCGAGAGTATTTTAAATTAACTTATACTAAACTTTTCCAAATGGAAAATATAATAGTTAATAACACTACTACTTGCCGAAGAACGCCGCTATTTGAACTACCCTGGATACCCAACTTCTTTCCTACAGCTGTTAATGCACGACGTTCCATATTTATGTAGAATTACACTAGTTGTACTTTCTAGCTTTGGTATTTCGCGCGATGAGAAAATTGAAAAAGGTAAAATATACAACCGGCTACTTCCCTGACCTACGTAGACGTAGTAAGTACTAGGTGTTTACCATCAACTAGCGTATTTATTTGTTGTTGTTGTAGTTTATGTTCCCGTCCAGGTTATATGTATGCAGAAACTATACTGAACAAATAGTACGATGTGGAATCATTAGAGAATTAGTCTTTTAATTGGCACGTTGACCAGCATTATTTGTGATAAATTCTGTGGCAATTTACATGTCGCCTCAATCTGCCATAATATCTTGACCTGCGTTCCTGAAAAAAAAAAAGGTCGCATTCATCGAAATTAATACGTTACTTACTAACTATATGAATACTAGCAGGCTCGTTTGAAAAAATAATTCAGAAGTAAGCCTGTAAAGGAAAGGTTTAATAAATTCACAAACTACATTTGTTTTGCACGAGGACCAGTGTGTCCTCGCAACTAGATTCGGTGCAGAGTTATCGAAGAACTGAGAGTGAGATAGTTCTAACACTTTCTAATAATTCGTGCAGGTTCAATGCACCTAAAATGTGATTTAATCACTTGATACTATCAATCAAAAGTGAATTTCACCATCATATGTAAGTATAGCAACAATATAGTACACTGTAAAATGCATATATGCTGTGTCAGTTAAATAATTGACCAAGCTAATAACGACGATAGTATTTGGGTCTTCATCTTCATGATCATGATTTGATATAGACTGGTGACAACACTGACACTACTACTACTACTAGTACTAGTCACTAGTTCTAGTAGGCTATCACTAGTAGTAGTACTACTAGTAGTAGTACTACTACTAGTAGTACCTCAACATAAAAGGCATTGAAAGAGACAAACCAGCCAATGCAGCTTACACGATTTGGCATTTAAATAGAAAACATGAGGATGATGAGCAAGTCATTGTAATTTGTTGAATATTAAGGATAGGCTGAATTATTGTTAGGTAGATCAGCTAAAATTTCAAAACACAACAAACAGTATAAATTTAAGCTCTTTCAACAGATCTTGCTGAGACAAACTCAAATGTGTTGTAATTTTGAAAATATCTTAATAGTAGGTATCCCAAGTGAAGTTTTGTATGGGTTCGGAGTTCGATATAAATGATTCCATCTGTTAGTATATGCAATTCGAAATACAATGATACTTCATTTGTCAAAATCGGTCAAGTATTAAGGCAAATACAGCCTTTTTAAATTTTACTAACCCTACTTGAAATCGGTCACGCTGCAAAGTCTAAAAGATAGCATTTTTGATGGTCTCCAAAATTTAAAGGGATCACCCACCTTGCTTCACATGGCAGAGGCTAAGAGTCCCTGGTCTGTACACAGTGTATATACAGTTACAGGGGCATGGGGTGGCTAGTTAAAAAAATATAGACCTTCAAACTTGGTAAAAATAGCATTTTCCTTGAATTCACGATTTGTGAAATTAGGCCCCAGAGCACTTTTTCGAGTGTGCTGGTGGTAAAAATTGCCACCCAAATTGATTCTTTTTTAATTATCCTGGGCCTATGGGGTAGTGCTTGTAACTCTATTTTTTTTCAAGGCCCCAAACCATTGGGAACAATTAAAATAAATAGGCTGAAAACACCCGAGAGTCAGTTTTGGCAGGTGATAAAATTTGGTGGAAAATCTGGCTTTTTGGAAAAGTTTGAAAAATCACAGAACAAAAACTGTACAATGGAATTGGATGAAATTTTCAGGTGCTATTCATCTTTATCAGATACTTCAATACATCCATAACAACATACATTACAAAACAGTTAAATATTTTATAAGTGAGGAGAAAGAATGCACATTTTACCAAAATAATGAAAATGTTGAGTTTGAAAAATCGTAGGAAAAAAACCCTTCAACAGAATTGCATGAAACTTTCATGTATCCTTCTTCTTTATCAGTTTAGTTGATTAGTGCCCCCTTTTAAGTGTTTTACTAACACTATTTAGGTTTTTGTATTTTATAAATTTTGCAAAATAATTTTATATCTCCTGTGGGTTCAACACACCGCACCAATGCCTCTGACATCTTTACAAGCCCTGCATGAACTGTCTTTTGTACTTGCAGTACATCTTATCTATATGAGTCAAATTGGGAACTGACCACAACCTTCCACTACTTCCTTGTGGCAGAACATCAAATCCATGATGGAACACAAACATTGATTCAATGTCCTCACCAATATCCTCACTGCCAGACCATTTGAATGTCTGGTTGTATCCCATCTTCATGAACTGTATACAACCAGATAGCTCACTCTTGACTTCAATCACCTGACCTATGAAGAATTCTTCATCATAAGCCACAGCAACCCACACACCTTGGTTTGAAAATTTGAAATTTATATCAACTTCAGTGTTGCTCTCTGCATCAGAATCACCCACCCATTCCATGTCATTCGAGCAGACATCATCTAGATTTATTCCCTCACTTTTTTCACTGACACTATTTGATTCACCAGAATCACTGTCACTGTTTAGCCTTTTTCTTTTATTTGGGTGAGAGGTGGAGCTTGAGTTAGGAGTAAGTTCTACTAGATGAGGGGGCACAGGCAGACCAGACTTCTCAGACAAAAAACACATGAAATCATCTTTCAATTTGTCTATCGTTTTGGAACCAACAACTAATCTTGGATCCTTGTGGCCAAGTACCTTAGTGCAGTAGCCCAATTCAGCATGGAGAATTGCTTTCATGTCTTTCTTCAATCTTAAACCAGACAAAACATTGAGAACATCTTCTGGGGTCTTGCATGGGCCACCATGTATTTTTACACTAGCACCACATTTTTCTTTCAGTGCTTGGCCTGCTGCTGCTTTTTGTTTTTTAGTTGCATGAGATTTCTCCAACCTTTCAAGATACTGCTTTCTTACTACCATTTCCTTGTTTCTGTGTTTCATTCTAATTTCTGTGCTCTTTGCCCTCGCCATTTTGAGCAGACTAGTTTGAACAGACGGTGACTTGGAATTTAGCCAAACAGACAATGTCTTGTTTCGTTTCACCATTTGAACACCAGAGTGGTAGAACAAAGATGCATTACGCCTTTTGTAATAGCTAAAATCTAAATCACCAAACTCATTTTCACTCAGTAAATTTGTGAGTTTTGAATGCTTCATTTTTTCTTTGAGATCATTATCTGGTTCTTTTCCATACTTTCCATCTGGAAGAAAGTCAACCAACTGCCTTTCAGTTACTTCAATGAAGGAATGCATTAGATTTTCTAAAATACTCTTGCACTGAAAATCAATCTTGTCTACAAACAATTAATGATATATGATTCACATGAATTAGAATCAGCATTCATTCAGCTATGCACTGATCTAGTCCATTTCACATTTAGTATTGACTTACCGTAGTTAGAAAGTAAAACTTCCAGCCTTGTTGACAAACCTGGACTTGCTTCTGAGTCGGCCATTTTGCTTGAGCGGCTCATGCAGAGCTGGTACTAGATCGCTCTGCGCATGCGCGCCGTAGTTTCGCATTCACGCAGTTAATAACGTTCGGAAAGGAAATTAAATCCTCTTTAATTCGGTACCAACTTTGCCAGGGTTATATATTATATATTGGGTAGAAAATAGCACCCAAAGTTAGAACATTTGAAACTCTGAGTTTGAATCAGTTCTTTAGTAATGTTTACATAAACAAAACACAGATTGTTTTATATGAACAGACAGCTCTGAATCTTGCCTATATAATGCTATCAGTAAAGTTTCCCTCGATACTGCCGCCAATGAACAGCGTCGTTGCGCAAATTGAAAGAAAATCTGTAAATGCGAAGTAGATCATCATGCGAGCTGCTCAGCTGGTAATTTGTGTGGAAAATCAGTGAAAAGTGGGAGTTGAAGCTAGTTTTTATTTAGCTATATTTGGCTTAGTTCTTTGTATAATAAAATGAATCCAAGACCATATGAAAGCTAAGAGAACCACTTTTATTTCTGCTGTCATGAATTTGTAAAACCTCTTCTAGATCTTTTTTACCAGGGAGTTGAAGTGAACCATTTTTTTCCAAGATTCAGCCATTTTCAACAGGTTATCTGCATGCAGTTGGGGTACCTATTAATAGGGGAGAAAGTTATGACATTTCTAATGTCAGCTAAATTGTTCAATTTAGTCTGGATTGACCATTGTAATAAACTGTGACCATTGTCACAGCTTTCTATGGTCTAAGTATTTTGATTTTGGTATTTTAATGTATATTTTCAATGAGGTTAGTTCATGTTCTTTCCAGTGATATAACATTTATGAAAATATTCCAATGCAAAAGTACTTTAATCAAGGGCGGAATCGTGAAAATGCAGGAACATTTTACCAATGACACTGTTTCCGAGGCGCCCCGAGCGGAATCTGACATACCTATTATTGTTGTATGGAATACTTTCTCGAAACCTATATCATATATATAAGCCGTTTTCACTCATATAGCGTTAGGCCGACTTAGATGAGGCGAACTACATGAGTAGAACTAGCGGCACGTTCACACATACAGAGTTTTCAAAGTGGGTCTCGTTCAGACAAGTGCGTTAAACCGGCTCAGATCGATTTTGTTTGTTGTTTTATGTTCTAGCAACATCTAAGGTCATATCAAACAGAGAAAGAATGCATGCAGTAGTTAGCTACACAACAACTGAAAGTGATAAAAAGGAGGGGAGTCACATGACTATTACAGTCTAGTGGTGAAAGTCATTAGACTTAACCGTTATGTGCAGCATAAATATACCCATCACACAAAAAAAAATATCAGCATGGGTATCCACACATCCACACATACATCCACAGGTATGTCCACATGCCACATATACATCCACAAGTACATGCATACAAACAACATACCTAACAAGAGATGGGAAGAGTAGGACGGTCCAAACATGTGCTCCAACCACTATCAAAAGCAACTACCTGTTAGGAAGCAGTCTCCATATGATATATATGAAAAAATGGGACGGTCCAAACATTTAGGACAGTCCAAACATGTGTTCTAACCACTATGAAAGCAACTACCTGTTAGGAAGCAGTCTCCATCCATGTGCTTAAGCAGCCTCAACTAAACCAGTTACGTTCACACATGCCACTTAGGCAGACTCAAGCTAGTTCGCCTCATCTAATCTACCTCGCAAAGTGGTTTACTTGAGGCAAACTAGTTGAGTCGACTCAGCCCTAATTTGCCTCAGAGGAGCATTCACACTAGCGATCTGAGTTGACTTAGATGAGGCAAACTAGTTGAGGCGACTTAAGGCCCGTGTGTGAATGGGGCTATAGATAAGTAGATCAGCTAAAATGTCAAAACACAACAAACAGTATAAATTTAAGCTCTTTCAACAGATCTTGCTGAGACAAACTCAAATCTGTTGTAATTTTGAAAATATCTTAATAGGGGAGAAAGTTATGTCATTTGTAATGTTGGCTTAATTGTTAAATTTAGACTTTTAGTCTGGATTCACCATTATAATAAACTGTGACCCTTGCTACATTGTTACAGCTTTGTATGCTCTAAGTATTTTGATTTTGGTATTTTGATGTGCATTTTCGATGAGATTAGGTCATGTTCTTTCCAGCGATATCAAATTTATGAAAATATTCCGATGCAAAAGTACTTTAATCAAGGCCATTTCATTCACATGTTAGTATTACTATTAGTCATTAGCCTCCTCCCCCCGGGTTGGTAGGTAATATGAATAAGCAATGCTTAGGACTGAAACCCCACATTGGTGATTAATAATATATATATGTATATTTTCCACAGATTTGTTATTAACTGATCCCAGTGCCTTCTACCATGTTTCAGCCAGAACCAGTTTCAGCAGTACTTATACCAGGCTGGTACTTTATTAAAACATAGGAGAAAGCATAGGGACCAGTTGATATCAATTCTGCAGAAACGGCTGATTCCGTTTTCTGGATTCTGGTGAATTTATTTTCCCTCTCTATGCCTATGGGTATTGTTTATTTAAATGTATACACATGTTAGTCATTAGCCTCCTCCTTGGGTGGGTTGGTATTATTTCTTGATACCAAATATACAGAATTTCGTATGCTGGTTGTTATTCTTTAGGCTGAATTACAAGCATCCACGTCTTGTTAGTTGTATCCCAAATCGAAGCAGTTTCACATATCTACCACATAGTTTAATTGTTATCATATCCTAATTATATCCCACCAGAGATTTGCCAAAAAATCCTGTGTTTTGACTTTTAGCGCTTGTGAAGTGGACATTTTCCATGTTTTGGATGTCCCCAACTAGTTAAAAGTCGGTTCATTCCGATTAGGGGTGAACGACCATGTTAAAATGTTCCAGTGCACACTGGAACCAGGACATATAGCTCAAACACTCTAATCTAATCTATATCATATGACAAACTGTTATCTTGTTTTCAGGATACTGGATCTGATGGGATAACAAGTCTATGGAATATCCTACATCCGAAGATTTAAGTACCATGGAAGAGACAATTATTGATCCAATCCAGAGCTTCAATGTCAAATCGATTGGAGCTCAGGACATAAATAATGAATCTCAGGCAGAAGATGATGCAACTAGTAAAAGCATAGAAGGGAGTATCGAGACTGTCAGTATTGATGAGAAAGTACCAATGGTCGGAGATGGTAATGATGGCTTTGTTCAAATGGATACTTCAGTTGAAATGGATACTTCTACTGTTCTGGAATGTGATAGTTGTAAGCAGATAGAGGCTGTACCCATAACTTTTATAGGAGATGGAGAAGCACAAATGGATACCTCTGAGATTGGCACTGTGAAAGAGACTACCGCTTCTGTAGAAATGGTAGACATAAAGGAGACAGTGATATTGAGTGATTCAGAAATGGTTGATATTTCTAAAGACAGCAGTTCGGACAATGGTGTTACAGATTCAGTAAATTCCAAAGAAGCCACTCTATCAATGGACGTAGCCACTCCATGTACCGATGATGGCACTGGGCAAATAATGGATCCTATTTTTCAGTTAGCAAATACGATTCTAGAAGTGAATACTCTTACCCAGGATGACACTAAAGATATTGTGACTAACCGCCAGAGTTCTACACCAACTGAAACAACTGAAATTAGTGAATCAACAACTGAAATGGTCATGTCCTGTCTAAGCACTGTGGAGGAAGTTCCAGCTGGAAACGATGTTCCTTCATGCCAAGTCACTGAGGACACCATAATGGAGTCAGAGACTAACGCAGAAATTGCCTCATGTCAAGTTCTCAAAGAAACCGCAGCGGATTTGGAACCTGTGACCAACAGGGAAATGCCATCATGGCAAGTCTGCGAAGAAGCTCCAATCTCTACGATTACTGGAGCAGAAAGTGAACAGCCAGATTTGTCTGCTTCTGAAGAAGCATCAAAATCTGCAACTACCGGAGAGCAAAGTGAAGTACCCACATTACTTCTCACTGAAGAAGCTGCAAAACCTGAATACACGGAAGCTACAAGTGAGGATTCCATAGATGACAAGCGTCAAATGGAAGCACCCTCATGGCAGGTCTCTGAGCAACCTACTGATAGTCAGTCTCATAAGTCAGAGACTAATGCAGAAATTCCCTCATGTCAAGTCCTCATAGAAACCACAGGGTATTCAGAACCTGTGACCAACAGGGAAATGGCTTCATGGCAAGTCTGCGAAGAAGTTCCAATCTCTACAATTACTGGAACAGAAATTGAACAGCCAGATTTGTCTGCTTCTGAAGAAGCGTCAACATCTGCAACTAGTGGAGCGCAAAGTGAAGTACCCACATTACCTCTCACTGAAGAAGCTGCAAAACCTGAATACACGGAAGCTACAAGTGAGGATTCCATAGATAACAAGCGTCAAATGGAAGCACCCTCATGGCAGGTCTCTGAGCAACCTACTGATAGTCAGTCTCATAAGTCAGAGACTAACGCAGAAATTCCCTCATGTCAAGTCCTCATAGAAACCACAGGGTATTCAGAACCTGTGACCAACAGGGAAATGGCTTCATGGCAAGTCTGCGAAGAAGTTCCAATCTCTACAATTACTGGAACAGAAATTGAACAGCCAGATTTGTCTGCTTCTGAAGAAGCATCAACATCTGCAACTAGTGGAGCGCAAAGTGAAGTACCCACATTACCTCTCACTGAAGAAGCTGCAAAATCTGGAGACATGGAAGCTACAAGTGAGGATTCCATAGATAACAAGCGTCAAATGGAAGCACCCTCATGGCAGGTCTCTGAGCAACCTACTGATAGTCAGTCTCACAAGTCAGAGACTAACGCAGAAATTCCCTCATGTCAAGTCCTCAAAGAAACCGCAGGGGATTCAGAACCTGTGACCAACAGGGAAATGGCTTCATGGCAAGTCTGCGAAGAAGCTCCAATCTCTACAATTACTGGAACAGGAAATGAACAACCAGATTTGTCTGCTTCTGAAGAAGCATCAAAATCTGCAACTAGTGTAGCACAAAGTGAAGCACCCACATTACCTCTCAGTGAAGAAGCTGCAAAACCTGGAGACATGGAAGCTACAAGTGAGGATTCCATAGATAACAAGCCTCAAATGGAAGCACCCTCATGGCAAGTCTCTGAGCAACCTACTGATAGTCAGTCTCATAAGTCAGAGACTAACGCAGGAATTCCCTCAGGTCAAGTCCTCGAAGAAACCGCAGGGGATTCAGAACCTGTGACCAACAGGGAAATGGCTTCATGGCAACTCTGCGAAGAAGCTCCAATCTCTACAATTACTGGAACAGAAAGTGAACAGCCAGATTTGCCTACTTCTGAAGAAGCATCAAAATCTGCAACTAGTGGAGCGCAAAGTGAAGTACCCACATTACCTCTCAGTGAAGAAGCTGCAAAATCTGGAGACACGGAAGCTACAAGTGAGGATTCCATAGATAACAAGCCTCAAATGGAAGCACCCTCATGGCAAGACTCTGAGCAACCTACTGATAGTCAGTCTCATAAGTCAGAGACTAACGCAGAAATTCCCTCATGTCAAGTCCTCAAAGAAACCGCAGGGGATTCAGAACCTGTGACCAACAGGGAAATGGCTTCATGGCAAGTCTGCGAAGAAGCTCCAATCTCTACAATTACTGAAACAGAAAGTGAACAGCCAGATTTGTCTGCTTCTGAAGAAGCATTAAAATCTGCAACTACTGCAGAGCAAAGTGAAGTACCCACATTACTTCTCACTGAAGAAGCTGCAAAACCTGGAGACACAGAAGCTACAAATGAGGATTCCATAGATAACAAGCCTCAAATGGAAGCACCGTCATGGCAGGTCTCTGAGCAACTTACTGATAGTCAGTCTCAAATGGAAATCCCATCTTGTGAAATGGCTTCAGAAAATGCTCTTGAAACAGTTGAGGATGTGTGTAAAGTGATAACAGAGGAAAAGTTGAACACGGTAACTAATGAGCCAACAGATTCAGGGCAGGCCCTGTCCTCTGGTGCATCTGGAACAGGAAATCACCTCTCTGACAGTCTAACAGGTCAGACATCTGGGAAAGAAGCAACTCCCATAGCCATTGAGATTGATGAGGGAATTTCCCAATTGGAAGTAACTAAAGAGATTTCAAAACCTGCAGACACCGCAGCCAAGAAGGAAATACCGCCTTGGCAATTCTTGGAGTCAGAGGAATCCACACAACCCGCAGATCATGAGGTTGAGAAAGAGATTCCGCCATGGCAGATATCTGATGAAGCCTCGCCTGCTCAAGATTCTGAAGAAACTGCAGAGTCTACAACTACCACTGCAACTACCACCACAGCTACAATTGAAACTATTGTTGCAACTACTGCTTCCAAAATACCTGTTGGACAGCCAATCACCGTCCGAAACACCTCTGTCAATATAAAGTCAAGACCACCACCACCAAGCAATCCTAATTCAATGCAGTTTGCTGCACAATATGGTCAATGGCAACAAAATTTCTCTGGGCAACAAGCGCCCCCTCCTCCTCCTCCCCCTCCTCCCCCTTCTTCATCGTCCCAAGGAACATATAAAAATTTGCAGGACAGTGCAAAGGCTTATGCCCAACAGGGATATGGACAGCAATGGAACCAGTATGCCCAGCAGTCCCAGCAGTATGCACAACAGTATGCACAATGGAGTCAGCAGTATACACAATATTATGGGCAACATTATGGTCAGAATTATGGGCAGAATTATGGGCAGCAATACGAACAGCAGTACAGACACTATTATCCATATGCACCACAATATGGTCCTGGATACAATCAAGGATATTCTGCACCGAATCCACAAAATTGGTTGCAGCAACCAAATAACTTCTACAACTATCCTGCCCCTCCGCCAGTTGATACTTCAGTTCCACCTCCAGCAATAAAGCCAGCACCAGTCACATCACGCCATGTTATTACAGTGCCCTTAAATCCAAGCCAGCCTGCTGACAAAACACTGATCAGCCCAAAGACGTTAACGCCACTGCCAAAAGTGTCTACAGATAAGATGTCCGCTACTAGTCAACTGCGACAGTCTGCAAACCGGTCAAAGCCGCAGCCTGTCAGTCAACCCAAGCCGCAGCTCGTTAACAGGCCGATGCCGAAACCAGTAGCGAAGGAGGAACCAGTTGTACCGAAATTGACCAAGGAACAGATTGCAACAAAACTACTAGAGAATGCTCGCGCAAAGATGAACCTTGAGGTGCCACCTATGAAAAAGCAGAGAGTTGAAGAGCCTGGTATGATTTCTTTATTTCTTTGTGATCACCAGAAGTTTTGGAATAATTGGGCTCAGCGGGATAACCTAAGATTAAGATAGATTTATGTTTTAAAATAATATATTTATTACATCTAATACTAGTAATAGTTGTGGCGTTTTCTCTGCCTTTCTGAAGGAAGAAGGTTAATTTTTAAGTTAGATGCTGCTAATGTTCTTTCTCTGCTTAAGTTAGGAACACATCACTTATCAACAGGCGTACAACAGGGAGATTCTTTCCTCCTTTTGTATATGGTAATTTAAAGATTTTCCAGAAATTGTCACCAGGAGTTAATTATAAATATATATATTATGTATGATATTTTTTCTGGCTTTTTGATAGCTGCACAACATTTGGAATAAATGCTTTAAAGGAAAAAAAGATACTTCCAAGCTGACATCTAGATTAGGTGTGAATTATATTTATATTTATATTTTCCATGCTATTTGCTAGCTCTAGAAAACATGGGATGGATACTTTTTTTTAAATTTAAAAGAAAGAGAAAAAAGAGCGGAAAAGCCCCAAGTAAACTGATAGCGAACTCCAATTTAACTGATTCCCGAATTGATTTTTATTTATACAGGTGTATTATAATTTGTCCAACTATGGTTGGGCCATATTCAGGAATCCCATTTCTCAGCGAAATCGCTGATTTCAATGAAAACTTAGTTTCCAAATGAGTGGGGCCAAAAATTCTGTCTGAAAAAAAACCTTTACTTTTAATTATTGTTTAGTCTTAAAGTCTTAAAACAGTTGGCATTTCAAGGCCAAAATATGCAGGTGCCAGTTTGCACCATTTTAATCATGGGTTAAAAAAATGTCTGGGGCATGTTCTCGGCCCCCCCCCCGATATTTTTTCAGGCACTTAATTTTTTGTCACTGGGACCCCTGATATTACTTATTAACATTATTAAAATTCTTTTATGTTAGTTTGATGTCGACGTAGGGGATTAAAAAAACCCAACAAAAAACGCTCCATAAGTCTATATGGTTTCACTAATGTTGGAAATACTAATGTGGATACATCGATAGTTCCTCACGTTGTTAGACATTGTCAAATATTTAAAATCATGCATTGATTTAATTGATTCCTCCTCAGAATCGGTCTTATTTTGATCAAGGAACAGTAGGAATTATTCACCAATTAAACCTCCAAATCGACCGACCATGGGGCCGACTTTAAGTGGTCCGTTTGGGGAGGTGGTCGGTTTAGAGAGTTAGACTATCCTTACAATGATATTGTTGGTACCCAAATAAAGCGATCGATATAGGGGAGTAGTCGATCTGTGGAGGGGTCGGTATAGAGGTTTTACTGTATTAAGGTTTGTGGGAAGCCAATAATTTCTTGCGTTTTAGTTCTATATTAATGCATTAAATAATTATAATAACTATGCATCCTACGACAACGATTTACCTCATGAACATAGACAATAACATACTCTCAACCTCCATGGATTTGATTATAAAAGTAGACACAGAACAATGGAAGTAGCGCTGGAAAATCAGTCACTAATTATTATCAAAACAATAGAACTGTTCACAAATTACAACAATCTTGCAAATACGATTTGAATTGCAAAGATGTGTATCAGTAAGATTGGTAACCTATATAGCTTTAAGTTGCATAGTCCGATCGCGCTTCAATTTTTGTCTTTTAAAAAATTTGATAGATAAATATGTCAAATTGATCGTTATGACCTACTAATCATTAGTCCCGAGTCATTTTGATGAAAAATGGATATTTTTGAAGCAATTTGAGCTGAAAGAACCCAAAATACTTTTGACAAGCTTTCCAAAAGTCCTCTCGCTATGACTGGTATTGACATCTCGCGATGACCACGTGATGTGCAATGACCTAAATCAAAAATATCCTGGTCACCTAACGTAGTATATTCACTGATTACTCTATATATGCTGTCCCAAATCACCAGTTAATGTACCAATATCTAAGCTGGATATATATAATCAAATGAAGATGCATGTTTTGGTTTTGAAAAATAAATATTTCATCGGACCATGCAACTTTAATAACCACCCAAGAAAGAAGTTTTTGTGGTTTTCCACCAGGATGGAATGGACTAATTCTTTTTTAAAGAGAAAAAACAAGAACAAATTAGTTGAATCCTTACTATCGTAACAGTAACATTTAACATGGACAACTTTAATTATCCAGGTAATAAGCGGTCTATGCAATCACATTAGATCCGCTACAATTCAACAAACTACACTGATGATAGACTTTACAATAATAATCTATCTGCCATCTAGGGAATCGAAATATGATCATTTGAATTCTTTGTCTGTGGTGAATAATTAATAACCCTATCCATCATAAACATTAATCAGCCTGGTTCAATCAAGCTAGCAATTTCTTGATCCCCCCAAAGGAACAATAACTTCAGACATCTTTCCCTGAAAGATGTTCTCCTTTATCCTACCCAACTGGACGCAGTGGTCGAATCGGTAGAGCACAGGCTTTTCGTGTGGCAGGTCATTAGTTTGAATCCCAGCCGAGTCAAACCAATGACTTATAAAATTGATACTTGCCGCTACCTAGCCTGGTGCTCGGCATTAATAGAATAGGACAGGGACTTGGAAGCATAGCTAAGGAAGCAGGTGCTCAACTCATTTGGCCATCCCGTCTTATTTTCAATTTTGTCATTAATTTCTGATTTACTGCATTAATAGTGTCAATATCAATGATGATAACCCAGAGGTAAATAGTATCAAATGCTGTATTTTGCACCCCAAACAGATTAAGGATCTGACTAGACAGGATGGCCGAATCAGTTAGGGTGTCCGTGTCCCATGTTGGTAGACCATCGGATCATGGGTTCGAACCCTGGTCGAGTCAAGCCAATGACTTGGTACTTGTCGCTTCCTAGCCAGGTGCTTGGCATTATTAGGATAGGGCAAGGACTGGTTGGCTCAGTGTCAGGATAATGTGACTGAGTGGGATATCAGGTCATGGTGCTGGCATCCTGGTCTCCCAGTGGGGCATCACTATAAAGTAGCCATGAGTGCGCACTGTCACAAGTCGGTACCCGTCTGATATGACCTTAGATGTTGCTAGGACGTAAAACAACAACAAGCAAATCCAATGGTGACATAAACATTTAGCCAATGTAAACAGCTACTGTGCTCAGGTATTTAGGCTAATGTTACAAGGAAATCCAGTGGTGAATTGAAAATATAGCTAATGTAAACAGATACTGTGGTTTGGTGTCTAGGGCAAGGCTATCTTTGCCAGGAAATCTAGCAGTGCCCTAAAAATATATCCTATGTAAGTGCCATATTATGGGATGGAGTCACCTTATTTTTTTGTTACACTTATCAGAAGCGATAGCTTTCCCAGAAATTGACCCTATGGACATTAGGTGGTGACCAAAACCAGGTCTTTCTCCATGTAGTTTATAGGTAGGTGATTGGGTTTGAGAGTGAGAGGACTGACTGCTTACCGTATGACCATAGCACTATTTTATGGATTTATGGATGACAGTGTTCTCTAATTAAAAACCAAAATAAATTAGTTAAAGCTACATAGTCCGGTCAAAACATCACATTATTAAAACGAAATTTGATCCTGTAATAATATTAATCTGCATCTAGAGATGATCCGACAGTACATAGCCAACTTAAGATTCTGATACACTTATTAAGCATTTGTTGCTGCATTAAGTCTAAGTCAATTTAATAGAACTTATTGCTGCTGAAGCCTATGGTGGTCAGCATTTCGGTATTCACACCTAAAGTAATTTTGCATGATTTCACTTCAAATATATCAAACCTTAGCCACTTATGATAAAAGTTACATCAAATTAAAGCATGGTAGATTATATCGATTAATCTAATATATTCATCATTTAACAAAATAATTTTTTAACGGCAGAAACTCAAAACAATTGGACTAGCAACTTTAAACATCTGGATGCGTCCTATGAATTGTAAAATCTAACATCAACATCCCAGTCTGAGCATTTCAAGAAGAGTTTTATGCAACTACATAGTTAATATGAGGGTAACAAGACAGGCCACCTAGTGGTGGCAGCGGTAGGTAGTTAAGTGACACAAGGGTGATCCTGTATTGAGTGGCGCGTCCGGTGTTGTTCTCTCCCCTCAGTAGCAGGCACAGCAAGTAACACAACTCAATTGTTCCCTGAAGAGATAGGCAGTTGTGTTGGATGCGGACAGGCCACCTAGTGGTGGCAGCGGTAGGTAGTTAGGTGGCACAAGGGTGATCCTGTATTGAGCGGCGCATCCGGTGTTGTTGTCTCCCCTCAGTAGCAGGCTGTGCTCTCCCGCCTGCAGCCGATGACCTGACATCCTACCACAGACACCTGTGTATCGGGAACCTGCCGCAAGGAACCAAAGCGACTGCGCTCCGAGACATGCTGACCTCATTTGGCAAGGTGGGCACCACTGTGTCTTTGATAGCCACAGTTGTTTTCAAGTTTCAGTTCAATTTGAAATTGTTAATTACTATAATCCTTTCAATTTTTTCACCACCAATCTGATATGAACCATTGCCATTGGTTTGGCTCAACTGAGGCTGGCTCTGGCTGGCTGTCGCTGCCTGGCTCTGGGGCTGGGGCTGGGGCTGGGCTGCACTATCCTGACCTCTGGCCTAGCCTCGGCTGGCCAAACGTGACCTGGCCTGATATAGCCTAGGCTGGGCTGGGCTGGGCTGCTGTTTTATCTGTGCTTTGAGGCCTACATGCTGGCATCCTTGCATTTAATGTAAGGCCATCCAGAAATACGTGCGGGGTCCCGGCTGAGGAATAGGTATACCATGTTTAAATCTTCAATCGCATTTTGTCATAAATCCAAGTGTTGCTGTTGATAACCACAAGTTAGTTTTACCAATAATTCATCTCTGTGAACGACCTAAGCCGTCTGGGAGAAAGCGGCCCTTTGTGTGAATTGCTGCTGACTGTTTGTGTGCTCATTGACAGGTGATTATGTGCAAGATCGCTGCTGGAAAGGGCGCAAACGCTGGGATATTTGCCTTTGTGACAATGGAGTGTATCGTGGACGCCAGCATACTGGTCTCAAGTCTCAACGGGTGGGAGTTTAATGGTGTCAAGCTGACGGCGAAAAAGGTATGAGTGCAGGATGACTAAACTAAACTACTAGGTAATAGCACTGGGAGGGTGTGGGTGTGGTGGATTTACTAAAGTAATCTTCATTAGAAGAATAATGACAGAATGCCCTTGGATGCACCCACTCAGATTAAACAATGAGTGTGGGGGGGTATCACCATTGGCAGATGTTTAAGTGCAAGATCGCTACCGGAAAGCGTGCGAACGTCGGGATATTTGCCTTTTGTGAAAAAGGACTATCGTGGATGCCAGCACACTGGTCTCAAGTCTAAACGGGTGGGAGTTTAATGGTGTCAAGCTGATGGCGAAAAAGATAAGTGCAGAATGACTAAACTAAACTACTAGGTAATAGCACTGGGCGGGTGTGAGTGTGGTGGATTTAATAAAGTAATCTTCATAAGAAGAATAATGACAGCTGGGGTAAATTGGTATGCTGCCCTAAATCAAATTAAATCGTCCCTCCTCCCCATTGGTGTTAGGCATGTTCTAATTTGCGTCTCAGAATATAGGCCTGTTGAAATTGTGACAAGCTTTGTACAACATATTGGGTATTACAACAATCAAATGCTATGATTATCAAGCAAATTATTATTTTTTAATGATTGTTAAGAATCCCATTTTAATAGTTTCCCATCCAGCGTTTTTTAAAACAAATATCTTAGTAGTTTAAATTTTAGCCGCGTTATTTTGGTTAAAAGGGAATATTTAAAAAAAAAAAGGTTAACTCTAAAAGGTAGGTAACCCCAGTTTGTTTGTCTTTTACATATTATTAAAATAAATCGTAAAACACCCCAATTATATTCTTTAGGTTAAATTAAATACGTTCCAATTACTTTCTTAATTAGATTGAACAGTTTTCCCTTTGTGGTTAGCATATTTTATTTACATGACGGTGTTAGTTGACATGATGGCATGGTTCTTGTTCTGTGCCTGCTTGCTCACACTCACTCATACAGATACTGACATCCTTCTACGACATCTTTCCAGCTGAAAAACCCGCCTGGGGTTAAATCCCGCTAAACTCGCCAGGTGGCGTAGCACTTCTCTCCCCAAGTCGTGCCCTCTAACGGAACCAAGCCGAACCATCGCTAATCCATAGACGGAAGTACAGAGGAGGTGTGGACATTGACCGTGCATACTTATAATAGACTTGCTTTCTTGTATAAACGGACACCATTGATCGGTGCAAGTATCATAGCAGTTATACCTAAGCTATATATGATGTGAAACACTGCTAATCACTGACTGACCATGTTCTGCTTTCTATTTTTAGACTCAACACTCGTCGACAGTTTGGTATCAGAATCAACATTTAATTGCTAAATTTGTCGATTGCAACGTAGATTACTCTTGTACCTCTGTACCTATGAGTCCAATTGATGTCTGATATCTTGGGAGCTATGATTCCTGTAACCTGTAAAATAATTATGTTCATATTGTTTGTACTTTGATGTTACCTCGATTATTTGCTAATTTCCCTTGACCATGTATCACTATATAACATCTTACACTATGCTAGAAACTTGCAAATCCGTGTGAAACTTGACCGAGCAGGGTGTTCCAGCACCAATACTATGTCTATGGGACTAACATTTCAGTACTCCTCCTTGATGAATGGCAAATGGCCCCCTTATAAAATTAGCACCGTCAGATTGGTAAACATGTCTTTTTGTTGTTGCTTCCTAGCCTGGCGCTTGGCATTATTAGCATAGGGCAAAGACTGGTTAGCTCAGTGTCAGGATAATGTGACTGAGTGGGATATCAGGTCATGGTGCTGGCGGCCTGGTCTTCCAGTGAGGCAGCACTATAAAATCGTCACGAGCACGCACTGTTACAAGTCGGTACCCGTCCTGATATGACCTTAGATGTTGCTAGGATGTAAAACAACAAACAAACTTTTTGTGCCAGACGATTTTATTGTATCTGGTGCGATTTTCGAGATATTTTAATTTTTCTGAGGTGCAAAGTGATTTATTTCATTTGGCAGCTGGGTCACCTGACCAAAATGCACCATTCTGATTGGTTTGTCATGTGCTGTTTACATTTACATGATGCAGGCCATGTGCTTTTGTTTTGTGTATTTTTAACTAACAATTGTCAGTTATTTATCGTAGATAGTGCACATATATTTAAAAGACAGTTTTTCTATATGACTTTGGGACTTTTCATTAATAATTTGTGTTCTTTATTTACTATTTTACTAAGGTAAAAAATCTGCAACTGAAAACCAATAGAGTAATTGTGAGAAAATTAGCCTGTATTTCAGATACATAAATTGTAATAACTTTGCTTCTGCTAGGCCTATAAAGTCCATCTATATATTAAATTAAAGGGTTTGGTGTATTTTAACAGAATACACTTGTTTTGTCTAGCTATCTGGTATTTGATTTTTTTCTACAAGTCTCTAACTATGCTATTTATATACGGGGTGTTCTTCCACGATGTTATTGCATAAGGTTAAGTTTTAATTTGTAGTCTCCACAATGTTAATTATGGAAACTAGAACTTAAATCGTTGAGATCAACTGTCTGTATTCTCACTGACTAGTAGTGTTAACTAGAACTTAAATCATGGAGATCAACTGTCTGTATTCTCACTGACTAGTAGTGTTAACTAGAACTTAAATCATGGAGATCAACTGTCTGTATTCTCACTGACTAGTAGTGTTAACTAGAACTTAAATCATGGAGACCAACCGTGTGTTCTCACCGACTAGTAGTGTTAAGACTGAATGTAGTGATATTTATATAAGGACTCTTAAATTGGATTCAATCAGACTATTCCTGTGCAAACCCTCCCATTGTACAATGCATGACTTACTGAGAAATTAATGCGTGTTAAATACTTCAAGTGATATGAGTATTCTCCATTTACGTTGTAGCAACTGTATAATTCTTTTTAATTTATCACGCTTTCTCTAGTTGCAAGATTTATCCGAATCAAATGTTCTCGAATTAGGGAGAGAAAAAAGCTATTAAAAAAACCAAAGAGCTATTATTGCAGTTCTGAAAAGTCTTGCATTTCTTCAGATCGTGACAGGCTTTCAGATCCTGAAAAATAATTGAAACGGAATTGCTTTGGAAGTGAGAACATTTAGGTGTTTCCCACGCTCTTTATAGTTTATGAATCGCTCTTTCCGATTTTAATTCCTTATCGGTAAGAAAGATTACATCTAAATTTCAAAGTAGATCAATATATTTTGTACAATAGTTCCTGGAAATTGACATTTTCATATCCTGGTAAGATGTGGATTTTTCAACAACCACAGAGAGAGAAAAGAGGAAAAATTACTGTCTATTTTCACTGACTAGTTTTAACTAGAACTTAAACTTTGAGATCAACTGTCTGTATTATCACCAACTAGTAGTGTTAATACTGAATGTAGTGATATTTATATAAGTACTCTTAAATTGGATTCGATCAGACTATTCCTGCGCAAACCCTCCCATTTGTAATTTATCACGCTTTCTCTAGTTGCAAGGTTTATCCGAATCAAGTGTTCTCAAATTAGGGAGAAAAAAAGTTATAAAAAAAACCCAAAGCACTATTATTGCAGTTCTGAAAAGTGTTGCATTTCTTAAAATCATGACAGGCTTTCAGATCCTGAAAAATAATTGAAACGGAATTGCGTTGGAAGTGAGAACCTTTAGGCGTCCCAGGCTCTTCATAATTTATGAATCGCTATTTCTGATTTTGATTCTATTCCTTATCAGTAGGAAAAGATTAGATATAAATTTCAAAGTAAATCAATATATTTTGTACAATAGTTCCTGGAAATTGACATTTTCATATCCTGGTAAGATGTGGATTTTTCGACAACCACAAATAGAGAAAAGAGGAGAAATTACAAACTATGGCTTTGTTTTTGGTGGCATTGCAATGAGGCATTTTGTGTGGGATATTTGTGTTCTACTTACAAATCTGGACAAACAAAGCATGTAATTACAGGTTTAGTTATAAGTGTTTATTTTAGGGTTCGTACGGGGCCTCGAAAGTCTTGACAAGTGTTGAATTTCATTTGCTCCATTTCAAGGCCTTGAAAAGCCTTGAATTTAACCTATTTTGGGTAATTAGTCTTAAAAAGCCTTGAATTCTATTAAACTGTTCCCACTGAATAGCAATTTCAGACTAAATCCAAATGAACATAGTCCTGAATTCCTATCAAAAACAGCCTTGAAATAGCTTTGAATTCCATATCTTCACACATGTACGGACCCTGTAATTGACCTTACATTGTATTTCCCCTCATCTTTAACCATCCTGTGCAATCTACTATTTGCGCGTTAGCTTTAAGATGAACTTTCCTGAGACTTCCTTGAATGTTCCGAAGGAGGCAACGAATGTTAGATTGAAGACCGATTTGAAGTCACAAATCATGATGCTTGGACTACAATACCACAAGTTAGAAGATGGCTGTGTACACACACAGTTCTCCACCGGCGACTGCCCCCCATCAAATGCTCTCCCCCCACCCTTGATGGGCCACTGCAGTGATAGAAATTACTTTCGTTTTTGAATAAATATGCATACATTACAAAAGTGAGTGATATATTATCATTACAATTGTGATGGTCTAGACGGATTGTAGAGCATCTTAAGCAATCAGGGATGAAAAGATCTCCGCGTTTTCATTGATTTCTTCGATTTTCACATGGATTGACCAAATAAGCCGACTACTCCTAAATGGCTTAGCACTGTCAGAGAATCACGGAAATTAACTGAAAGTTAAATTTCGTTCCCACACCCCGCCTTTTTTTTCTCCAGTCGGCCCTCTCACCCCTGCGAAACTGGAATAAAATTTGTCCTTGAACGATATTTTCATCAAGCACATTTTAACATTTTAATTTGTTATCACATTCGTTGATTAAGCAGGCTAAATTTCAATCACAGATGAATGAGGACCTTTCAGTTTGCATGAGTCTCTTGTCAGATGGCGCACGATGCCGGTGTCTGTAATGCTTTGGTTGAATAGAAGCAGTTCCTTCTATCAAGTGTGAGAATTTTGGTGTATGTGTGTGGTGAGGGTTTAGGGGTGTGATGGGGGTGTAGGTATGGTGGGTGTAGCTGTGTGGTGGGGGTTTAGGGGTGTGGTATGTTTGGGTGTATGTGGTGTGGTGGGGGTGTAGGTGTAGTGGGGGTTCAGGGACATGTAGGTGTGTGGTATGTGTTTGGTGGTGTAGGTGTGTGGTGATGGCTTAGGTGTGTGGTGGGGTGTGGGTGGATGTAGGTGTGTGGTGGGGGTTTAGGGATGCTGGAGATTGTGAGGTGCTGCTCTGCAAGACAATCCTACACCTCCACCACAAACCACCTACACCCCCACCACACACACCGTCAACCCCACCACACATCTACACCCCCACCACACCTACAACCCCACCACACCTCTACACCCCACCACACACCTACACCCCCACTGCACACCTACACCCCCACCACAAACCTACACCCCCAACACACACTTAGGCCATCACCACACACCTACACCCTCACCACACACCTACACCCTCACCAAACACATACCACACACCTACACCCCACCACACCCCTAAACCCTCACCACACACACACACCTACACCCCCACCACATCCCTAAACCCCCACCACACACCACACACATACCTACACCCCCACCACATCACTAAACCCACACCACCACCCCCACCACACACCTACACCACCAACATACACACACACCTACACCCTTCTGTCCAACCATGATGGCCGACTTGGACCGGGAACGGGTGCTGCCACCTCGTGTATAGCGAGAGAACTGGCTTATGAAAGCTTCCCATTGGTCTTCCTCATTCCACTGCTCCTTACCCTATTCAGTAATGGTGAGTGCCAGGCCAGGTAGCAACAAGTATAATTTAGTTTATAGTCATTGGTTTGACTTTGCGTGATTTGAACCGCATGGGTTGGAATCCCATTCACATATCGTGAACATCATCATGGAGGAATAAATTGATTATCCACCCCTGGCTGAGAATGACTCAATCATTGTTTTAAAAACACAAATGGTTACCTATCCGTATAGGGTACAACGTTTTTTTATGGTAAATATCATGAGACATGGACGTCTTAATTAGGCCTATATTACTTTAAAGCTGCATAGTCCGATGAAAACATCAAATTTTCAAAAACCTAAATAATGATCTAGATTTGATTCTACATATCTAACTTAGATACTGGTGCACTTATTAAACATTTGTCAACACATAAGTTTTGGTGTGGTTGCCAAAATTAACTTTCGCATGTTTGTACTTCAAATATCTCAAAAGTTAGCCATTTAAAGTACAAAACATCGGACTATACAACTTTAAGCTAAATCGCTGAGTAATTTGAATATGTTTTCAAGCATTTCGTTTTAATGGGTACATTTGTACTATTTCAGATTTGGTAAAATTAACAACCCAATAGTTACCTTTTTCTTTTTATAACCAGTTTCATGATAACCGTGTTAACTACATGCACAATTTATGGATTTTCACGTATCTACCCTTTTCTAAGGAATTAAAGCTGCATAGTCCGATGAAAGCACACAATTTTCCAAATAAAAAAACTTGTCTAGATATGTTCCTACATGTCTAACTTAGATACGGGTGCTGTTATTAAGCTTTTTTTTTTTTTTTTAGGAAGGCATACAATGTCAATATAATAAAACATGTTACTGCTGAAGTATATGGTGTCAGAATTACAATGTGCATGCCAAAATAAATTTGTCCTATTGTCACTTCAAATAACCCCAGAGTTAACCATTTCTAATAAATGCTACTTCAAATTAAGGCACGGTCGAATATGACAACCTAATTATATTTATCTCGAAAAATGGCAGAAACTCTAAACCATCGGACTATGCAACTTTACACTGTCTAGCTGTCATCATCATGCTGTTGGTCGCAATGCGACAAAGACTGCTTTCATTACTTGACTGCCGCTCTCCATTTAGCTCTGCTGTGAGAGTGATGTCCATGAGTCGGTCTTAATGTCTCTCAGCTTCAGGTTTGTTGATCGACGCGTACATCTAGCTGTACACATTCAATATTATAACTTAATACTGTTATTAGGGTAAATATAAAAAAATTTTGGTGATCGTCCCTTTGAAATAAAAATTGGGTTGGGATGGCAGTAGTTATTTTGATTTACCCCCAACCCCCCTGCTCCCTGCCCAGTTCCCTCCCGAGGAGCGGAACGTAGCTCAGGTGGTAGCATGTCCACCTGTGAAGCTGTCGGTCATCCGATCGATCCTGCTCAGTGGACACTTTTGCAGTTTGGGCTATTTTCCGTTCCAACCAGCGTTTCACAACTGGTTCATCAAAGGCTGTGGTATGTGCTGTCCTGTCTGTGGGAAAGTGCATATAAAAGACCCCTTGCTGCTTATCTGAAAGAGTAGCGTATGTGCCGGCAGCAGGTTTCCTCCAATGACCATATGTTGTGACTTCCAATAGCCAATGATAAAAATCAATGTGCTCTAGAGGCATCGTTAAAAAGAAAACACTTTATTTTTAGTTCCCTCCCGATCATCCCCCTCCACCCTCCCTGACTGTCCTGTCCATTACCCCACCCCCTACCCCTTCACTCCTCTTTCTGTCCCAATCCACCCACCCCACTCTCCACCCCTTTCCATTTCTCACTCCACCCCCCCCCTCCATTTAAAAATAAATTTAAAGAAAGATTTAGTTTAATCAGGGATGGGCGCGTCGATCACCAATTTTTATGATTTTATTTGGCATTATCATGTAACCGTGAATTATATCAAGACTCGATGTATTACATACAGCAGGCACCCTGAACATTGTGTTCAGATTGATAGAAGTTCAAATTGTTAGGATGTCAAACCACAAAGCACTCACTGTAAAACAATTTCTTGGTATTTGGATGCAGTTACTATTGCAACTGATAGTTTAGGAGACCAGTGCTTTGACGCTGACAAAATATATTATTCAATGAGTAAACTACTTTTTTATTTTTTTAATAAAAAAATCTATAAAAAAATTATGTTGCAAGATTCTTCATCCCTTGATATCTAATTAACAGTCTGTAAGCAACAGCCTACTATTCATTTGTTAACTTGGCTTACTCTCGGAAACTTTAATCTTAGTATAATGTAATTAGTAATACATACAAATGTAGTCTAACGATCTAGCCTCATTGTTTTATACAAAGTACATATAATGTAGAGGAATACATATAATGCTAGGAAGACGTTGCTTATAAAGTGATTGATTATGATGGGTTTCAAAAGTGCTGATGTCAGCAGTCTGGGATTACCATGGTTACAAATAAGTTACATTGATAATCTTTTATTGTGATCATTCGAAAATAAAACGGTACACGCGTGTTTAATTGGAATTGAAGTTCAGTGTTGTTACTAATGTAGATTAACCTATACCTCCAGAAGTGGATCCTTAAGATTGATTATTTTGACATGTTGGCTAGCATCTCCAAGCATCCTACAGTCTAAAATCTGCTCTTGTTTGATTTCTAATCTAATCAATTTTCTTTTTTTTTCCCTCTTCAACAAAAAAAAAGCTCTACCTTAATGTTTATGTTTTCAGCGAGCTGTCTAGAAATGTCAATAAATATTAGAATGCAAGAACACTTCTCTCAATCAGGGTTCGTACTGGTCATAAAAACCTAAGAAGTACTAACTTTTGAAATTGCAAAGAATTACCTACTGAAAAGTCCTACAATTATACAAAAAGTATTATTTAAATGCATTACAAATTACATAAGCACATGAACAATTCATAAGTAATGCCAAGCATGCTGATGTTAGGAATCTAACTTTGTATAGCCTGACTTTTTCACAACATAACCTGCACGTTAAGGTATTTTTGTTGTTAGACCCAAGTTAATAGTTTGTATGCAGTAACTCTAGGTAGGCTAATGAATTTTCGTTTTGTAACCTATATTTATATCAACATCTAAGTGCGCACTCATGTCGACTTTATAGTGCTGTCCCACTGGTAGATGAGACTGCCAGCACCATGACCTGATATCCCACTCAGTCACATTATCCTGACACTGAGCCAACCAGTCCTTGCCCTATCCTAATAATACCAAGCACCTGACTAGCAAGCGACAAGTCGACTTTATAATAACCCCAGTCCTTAGTTATTCCAACCAGTGTTTCACATTTTAACGCCATTGGTTTGACTCGACCAGGGTTCGAATCCCACGATCTACCAAAACGGGAGACTGACGCTCAGTTCATTCAGCCATCGCGCCTGGTAACTCGACCAGGGTCCATAGGTACAGATAAACAAATGTGGACCTGGACTTGGCAATGGTGAATGCTTTGCTACAATCCAGCTTTATTGTTTACTTTGGTGTCGTGTTTTCTTGTGCTTTCAAATTAATTTTTTTCAGTTGCATGTCGGGAATGAAATAAGAGAAAATACGTGTTAGTGGGCTAGTTCCTGGGATTAACCTTTTGATATGTCTATGTTAGAAAAATGGTTTTTAAGAAACCTTGGAAACAATACCGTAGCATCTTATTTAGTAAATCCATTTTGGCTGATCTAGTCTTTGAAACCACCATGAAATAATGATGGCCGAATCGGTAGAGTGCAAGCTTCCCGTGCGGAAGGTCGGGAGTTCAATTCCCAGTCGAGTCAAACCAATCACTTACAAAATTAGTACTTGTCACTTCCTAGCCTGGCGCTCAGCATTATTAGGATAGGACAAGGACTGGTTAGCTCAATGTCAGGATAATGTGACTAAATGGGAGTTTAGGTCATGGTGCCAGTGGCCTGACCCCCCCACCCCCCACCCCCACTGGGGCAGCACTATAAAGTCGCCATGTGTGCACTGTCATAAGTCGGTGGCCATTCTGATATGACCTTGGATGTTGCCAGAATGTAAAACTCAAACAAACAAACCCAAGCCTGGGCCTTGGAGAACCAAGTGTTGTATGTGCTACAGATGTATAAGAAGAAATAGTGAACCTATATGGCTAGAAAACCTGTGAAATATTACCAGCAACTTTGTGTGTGTGTGTGCTTGTTTAAAGCTGCATAGTCCTATGAAAACATCAAATTTTCAAAACCAAAACAATTATCTAGATTGGATTCTACATATCCAACTTAGATACTGGTGCACTTATTAAACATTTGTTGCCATATAGCAGGGAATACTGAGGCAATTTAATAGAACCTGTTACTGCAGAGCCTATGGTGTCAGAGTTTTGCCACGTTTGCTTGCCAAAATTAAATTAGCATTTTCCCACTTCAAAATCTCAAATTTAATTTTGCAGGGTTGCACTTTAAAAATCTTAAAAGTTAGCCATTTAAAATAAAAGCTACTTCAAAGTAAAGTACGGTATGTTATATTGATCAACCTAATATATTTATCTCAGAAAATGACAGAAACTCAATACCATTGGACTATGCAACTTTAAGTATGCATCATTACAGGTGTGCAATGGAGATTTTGGGCCATTGATATTTCGACTAAGTTTGGAAGTAAAAACTCTGGGAGTTCAAAATCGTCAGTATTTTCTTTGGTTAAATTCAATACGGTCGAAGTCGAATGGAAGATTAACATTTAAAAAAAAAGTTGTCTTAAAGTGGTGAGCTATACCCAGTTGGGAAAACAAACAAACTCGGAATAGTTCAGATTTGTGCCACAGAGTGGTGCATGCTTAGTACTGAACCCTTCCACTTGGTGGTGTAGAGTGACCTAGATCAGATTTGTGCCACAGGGTGGTGCATGCTTAGTACTGAACCTTTCCACTTGGTGGTGTCGAGTGACCTAGATTGGTCATGTGACAGCAGGGCCCGTATGCATGGTTCTGTGTTAGCGGTTTTGGTGTTACAGCCTGATACCGTTTAGCTATCACTGAGGTCGGGAAATATGTCAAGCGGTATGCAGGAGCGCATAACACTTTGATTATAGCTAAATGTGAAGTTATTTATAGATTTGGGAAATCCCTCGATTCGACAATATGAATAACACCGCCAACTGTGGTCAAATTTAGGGTTAATTTGATTAAATTTCGCTTATGGCATATGTAATTCTGTTAAATATGACAGCATTTAATAGATTTGGGCCTAATATATTGCCGCCGATACGGCGGCGGTGGCCATGTTTAGTTGACGTTGGACAGTATGGATATCGACGTGGCTGCGGCGGCGATTTGTGTACTTTACATTCGTCCATTCAACAATATACATAAAGCCGGCAATGCGGCGGCGGCGGCGTTAATATCGGTTCGAATTTAGGGTTAAATTAATCAAATATCACGTTTAGGATATGTAATTCTGTCAAATATGATAGCATTGAATAGATTTGGCCCTAATCGGTACCTAACACCGCCTGTAACCAGCTATGGAATGGGTTTACCGTAACCTAGTTTAAGCTTGTGGTGTTAGCCCTATCACTGACTCATGCATAGCGACTTTTCGGCGCTAAACCAGAAATCCCATCTAAACGTGTTTTGTCTCGCTAACACCGCGTCATGTATATGGGCCCTGTTGTTGTGAAAAAGGCTGGGTCAGTGGAGAGAAGGGAGGGTAAAGCTGAGGTATTTTCAATTTTCTTTAGAATACTTCAAACAGGAAATATATTTGCTTTAATGTAAAATATGTTACTACAATTACATTGCATAATTCAATGAGAAACACAGTTTTTTTGTTGTTGAATGTAAAAAGGTTTGAACCCACACCACCAAACAACTTCAGATTACAAGTTCAACACCTAAACCACTAGGCCACAGAGACCACACATCATTACTACTCTCAGTTCAGGCTATTTGTGTATAGGATGTCATATATATACACAATATGTGTATGTATGCATGGGAGATACTGGTGAGAGAGCTGCTATGCGCAGATGACAGTGCACTGGTTGCCCACTCTGCTGAAGAGATCCAGAAAATAGTGGACACTTTCTCCGATGCATCAAAGAAGTTCGGCCTGAAGATTAACATCACGAAGATGGAGGTGCTGTACCAACCCAACTCTACAAGAACCCGAGAGGAGGATATCATGGTTGACGGAAACAAGCTGAACTCTGTTCCGGAATTCAACTACCTCGGAAGCACTACATCAAGTGATGGACGCATTGATGCTGAAATACTGAGGAGGATGGCCAAGGCTAGCGCATCTTTCGGCCGACTACGTGAGAGACTCTGGAACAACCACCATGTGTTCATGTGTTCTATACGGAGCCGAGGCCTGAACAGTGTATAGACGACAGGTGAAAAAGCTGCATGCCTTCATGATGCGACATCTGCGTTCAATCATGAGGCTAACCTGGAAGGACAAAGTGACAAATAAGGAAATACTCGAACGGACGGGGCTGCCCTCTATGGAACATCTTCTGATCAAAGAGAATCTCTGGTGGACTGGACACCTCATGAGGATGTCATCAGACAGGCTACAAAAGCAGATCCTCTACTCTCAACTGTCTCCGGTTCAAGGATACCATCAAGAGAAACCTGAAGCTGAGAGACATTAAGACCGACTCATGGACATCACTCTCACAGAAGAGAGCTAAATGGAGAGCGGCAGTTAAGTAATGAAAGCAGTCTTTGTCGCATCGCGACCGACAGCATGATGATGATGATGTATGTATGTATGCATGCATGCATGCATGCATGCATGCATGCATGTATGTATGTATGCATTTATTTATTTATTTACTTACCAGGGATGAAAGATCTCCGTGATTTCGCGGATTTCCGGGATTTTTCCTGTTGCTATAAGTGTATACTAATATGTTGTGCCCGTCCTGAAATGACCTTAGATGTTGCCAGGACGTAAAACTCCAACAACCAACCAATACATTATTTCACGCTGCAGCACCATCAGCGTATACTAATATGTGGTGCAAACGCCGCAGCACTAGCAGTGTATACTACTAATGCCTTCAAATGCCGCAGCAGGATCAGCGTATACCGATATGTGGTGCAAACGCCGCAGCACTAGCAGCGTATACTACTAATATGTGCTTCTAATGCCACAGCACTATCAGCGTATACCGATATGGGGTGCAAACGCCGCAGCACTAGCAGCGTATACTACTAATACATGCTTCAAACGGCGCAGCACTATCAGCATATACCAATATGTATGAAATGTGACTTCCGGGAATTTTCAGCGATTCCCTGACAATGCTAAGCCTATGGGAGAATATCAGCATTTCTGCTTTTTTTCCCAGAGACCACTTTCATCCCTGACTTACATATTTATTTATGTATGTACATTGCATCATTCAATCAGAAACACATATAGAACAATAAACATTATATACCTTTTCCGTTTTATATACAGTGTAATACCCCAGTCACACGAGGCCTGCGTTCGCTTAAGCCCCAATCAGACCTCACTGGATTGAGGAACCGGATAGAAAACAGACACTGTCCGGTGAAATACAGCAATGTGCAGTTTATATACAGTTGGCAGTTTTACTCTCCCTTCTCTCCACTCACCCAGACATTTTTAAAACAACAGCTGCCAGCTAGTCCCAGCCTCAGAACCCCCCCCCCCCCCCACACACACACACCCTCACCTTACCACTGACCCACTTCTAGTGGTAAGGTGGGTCCACTGCTCTCCCCACATATATTTGGTTCTATAAACATAAAAACTAAACGAGTTTGTGCTTGGAGAGCATTTGTCGGAGTACGGTTCCCGTCGCCACGAGGTATCACTGGCCACATACATACATACATACACACACACACACATACATACGTACATACATATATACATACATACATTCATACATACATACATACATACATACATACATACATACATACATACATACATACATACATACACACACACACACACACACACACACACACACACACACACATATGCACACATACATATGCACACCTTGTATATGTCACGTCCTATACACAAATAGCCTGAACTGAGACCAGTAATGATGTGTGGTCTCTGTGGCCTAGTGGTTAGACTGTTGAACTTGTAATCTGAAGTTGTTTGGTGGTGTGGGTTCAAGCCCCATACAGTCCAAAACCTTTTTTACATTCAACAACAAAAAAACGTTTTACTCTCCCTTCTCTCCACTCAACCAGCCATTTTTAAAACAACTTTAACAAGAGCTGCCAGATAGTCCCAGCCTCAGATCCCCCCCCCCCCTCCCCACCCTGACCTCAGCACTATTCTCCCCACACATATTTGGTTCTATAAACATAAAAACTAAACAAAGTCATGCTTGGAGAGAATTTGTCGGAGTACGGTTCCCGTCGCCACGAGGTATAACTGGGGACTTGAAAGAAAGGTGTGGTAGTGGTGGTGGGTGGGGGTGGGGAACAATTGAATCGCGTAGGATGGGGCTAAGCGATAAATTCATAGGTGTGTGATGAAACCTTGAAAATGCCACTTGCAAACAGACGTTTAATTTATGGAATATATTTAACCATTTATTTTAACACTAATCTTTGCACATAATTCAGACTGCAAATGTATCCATCCAACATTTGCCCAAGCTTGTTCTCTTTAATAAACATTAGTATTGAAGAAATATTTATTATTTCACTTGGATAATATAGATGTATCAGCAAGGGGTCACCCCTAATATTACTACTACCACGACCAGTCCTACTAGCACTACTACTACTGATCATCATCATCATCATCATCATGCTGGTCGGTTGCGATGCGACAAAGACTGCTTTCATTACTTGACTGCCGCTCTCCATTTAGCTTTGTGTTGTATTGCGTTGTGTTCCTCCTAGCTGATTTTCCACTGTCGACGGAAGATGAGCTCTAGCAGCGCGGTCCTTGGTAATGGGGCTGTCACACTACGACGACAAGCGGCTGACGACAGCCCAGCGACTTGGATTTTGTGAAAATCCGACGAGTGTGATAGTGAGTGCGATAGTGAGTGTGATAGTGAGTGTGAGTGTGATAGTGAGTATGAGTGTAACAGTGAGTGTGATAGTGAGTGTGATAGTGAGTGTGATAGTGAGTATGAGTGTGATAGTGAGTGTAGCAGTCTCCATATGATATATGAAGAAATGGGACGGTGAAAACATGGCTCATGATAGTGAGTGTGATAGTGAGTGTGATAGTGAGTGTGATAGTGAGTGTGAGTGTGATAGTGAGTGTGATAGTGAGTGAGTGTGAGTGTGTGGTTTATCGCACACACAGAGACACAACAGAGAGACACACATAGAGACACACAGAGACACACACAGAGACACACACACAGACACAGAGACACACACAGACACAGACACGCACACAGACACATACAGAGACACACACAGAGACAAAGAGACACACACAGACACAGATACACACACACAGACACAGAGACATACACACAGACACAGATACACACACACACAGACACACCACTACACACACAGAAACACACACGAAGCAGTTTCCATGAGAAATATGAAGAATAGGACGGTGCAAACATGTAGGTTTATGCGGCGGACCAGTGAGGAAGCAGTCAATCAATCAAATGGGGGTGTTCGTAACCTTACGACGGTTACAGGTTGCAGAACTGCAACATTGGGTAGAGAGGCTCCGATAAATCGGCCCAATCTTTGGTTGAAGATGTGTCTTCGTAGAGGGAGTGTTATGAAGGCTGGGGACATCCTTCACGACGTAGTGACGACTGGGCGCCGGGTGGCAGGGATCTCTCCGTGCCGGTATGTAGTAGAACTGTAGGTGTGTGTAGTGTAGCACTTGAATCCGGTCAGCAGGGGTTTGAGGAAGGCAGGCAAAGGTGGGAGCAGCGGTCATTCCAGCAACAAGAACCAGACAGAGAAATCGTAATAGGTCAAGGGCCCCACCCAAGAACACAACAACCCTGGTCAGGGGAAGAAGTGTGCCTGGGAGAAATCGAATGGGCAGATCTAGGAAAGAGAAATGAGGAGAGTTGAGTCAAAGGACCGTGTCTATCTGCCCTACGGTGACCATCCAGCGAGCCATAGACACGGACAGAGTAAGAATAGAAAGTGAAAATGCCGGCGGGCACCCCCTCCTGGAACTCTTTTCAGACATATCAAGGAGGAACTAGGCCGGCAGAGAGGTGATAGAGAGAGGTGTGGACGAAGTGCGGTCCGGACAGCAAGTGGGGAAGCAGTCTTCATATGATATATGAAGAAATGGGACGGTACTAACATGTGTGTTAGACTATGCGGTGGACCTGTTAGGAAGCAGTCTTCATATGATATATGAAGAAATGGGACGGCACAAACATGTGTGTTAGACTATGCGACAGCTTAACGACAGCGACGACAGCTTAACGACAGCTTAACGACAAAGACGACACCATAACGACAGCCGAACGACATCGGCTGTCGCCGGGTGTCGTCGAGGTTTTTCAACATGGCCAAAAACCCGACGACAACCCGGCGACAGTGGAGAAACTGGAGGTGTCGCGGAGGTGTCGCGGCGACACCCGAACGACAACATAACGACACCGTAGCGACAGCCGAGGACAGCCGAGGACAGAGCAAAACGACAAGTCGTTGGGCTGTCGTCGGCCTTGTCGTCGTAGTGTGACACCCACATAACCCAGGCGACGACTGAGCCGGTATGGTGTTTTGTGCGGTTGTACATTTCATGAAAGCTGCCTGCAAAAGTGTTGAAGTGCTGCTGGCTTTTGCAAGTTACCAGCGGCACTCTCTCGGGGAGCAAATAGAGGTTTTACACCGGCAAGAACATGTCCAGACAGGCGCAAAACTATTTGTCCCTGCAGTGGCTAGTCGGGAGATGTTGGGGAGTTCCATACATCAACCGCCTTAATGCTGCCACAGTGACATGGTTTTCTGTTTAGGGTTTGCTCCCTTTGCCTTCGGTTCTGTCAAGAACCTGTACCACAAGGCAGTGGTTTACAACTCTGCAGGGCAGGGGCGTCAAACTCCCTGAGGTATTGCAATACCTGCATACCATATATACTACTACTATTTCTACCACCAAAACCCACCACCGCCACAAGGTGTAATACCACCAATATTACTACTACTACTACTAATAATATATATATTTTTTTTAATTAAAAGAAGGAAAAAAGGGTGGTAGGTTATCATTAAAATAGTGAGTGTTGGGGCTTAAGACGATCCAACGGGAGTGATGGCGATAGTGGTGTTCGTGCCAGCTCGGCGGCTACTCGCGGTGGGTTTGCCACCCTGCATGCAAACCCAAGTCGCTCAGGCCGCTGCCATCAGCGGTTCGGTGGACGAGACGCTACTGGCACTGCGTTAATAATATTAATATAATGTATTTATATTTCACAATAATAATAGTAATTACCATGGCCAGCTAACATTAAGCTTGCTTGCTCCTGCATTAGAAATGCTAATATTTAAAACTTGGATTCCTTTAACTATTATTAATTGATTGGGATTTTCCTCTGAACAACTAGGACTCTAACCGACCAGCTCCACAAATTGACCACTCCCCTATATCGATCGCTTTATTTGGGTCCCAAACGATCGCCCACACAATACCATTGTAAAACTTTAAAAAACCTCCCTAAACCGACCACTTCCCTAAATGAACCCTTTAATGTCAGTCCCATAGTCAGTCGATTTAGAGAGGTTTTACTGTATGTACTTCTTTCAAACATACAACCATTCCTTAAAGCTGCATAGTCCGATGAAGCATCTAATTTTCAAAATCAAAACAATTATCTGGATTTGATTCTACATATCTAACTTAGACACTGATGCACTTATTAAGTATTTGTTGCCACATAGAAAGGAACGCTGAGTCGATTTAATAGAACCTGTTACTGCAGAAGCCTATGGTATCAGAGTTTTGGCGTGCTTGCCAAAATTATTTTCACATGTTTGAATTTCAAATATCTCAAACGGTACCTATTTCAATTAACAGTTACTTAAAACTAAACTAAGGTAGATAATAATGATCAATTTAATATACTTATCTCAGAAAAATGTCAGAAACTCAAAACCATCGGACTATGCAACTTTAACATATACATCAGACTTTATTGCACTGCTTTGCTCCCCCGTCTGAAATCAGTAATTGTGTTCATATGGTGTGCACCAGTGAGTGAAATCTAATATTGTGTGAGTTGGAACTAGTTACTGACCTGATAATGGGAAATGGGTACGGATCGTAGAAGGAAGGAGGGGAGGGCATGACGAACGGTGCCTTGAATCTTTTGTTGTTGCCCCATTTATGTAAATTTGAAAGAGGGAACCTCCATGCTGATGTATGACTGGTGCCCGTGGCCATGTAGTGGTTGGCTCAGTATCATGATAATGTGACTAAGTCGGATATTGGGTCATGGTGCCAGAGACCTGGTTTCCCAATGGGCAGCACTATAAAATCACAATGAATCCACACTGCGACAAGTTGGTACCCGTCCTGGTATGACCTTACATGTTGCTAGAATGTAAAACCCAAGGAAACAAGTTTGCACTGGGAAGTACTGTTAAATGGTCAACCGGTGCTGAGTCAGCCTGAAGTGTTATAAATAATGTAGGCTGCACTGACCTCAGGCAAGGGGCCACATTGATAGGTATAGGCGTGGATAGGGTAATGACATCAGGGAGTCTAGGTGGTGTAATGGTTAGCGCACGAGCCGGAATGCAAGAGGTGTGGGTTCGAGTGTGTGCGTTGTGGGCTTGTTTGTTGGGGTTTTTCATCCTGGCACCACCTAAGGCGTAAATAAACCAACCAATTAATCAATGAATCAATGTGAGGATGGGTACCTACTTGTGACAGTGCACATTCATGGCAACTCTATAGTGATGCCCCACTGGAAAACCATGCTGCCCAGCACCGTGCCCCAATTTCCCACGCAAATCACATTGTCCTGATACTGAGCTAACCAGTCCATACCCTATCCTAGTAATGGCGAGCACCTGGTTATATAGCGACAAGTATCAATTTTGTAAGTCATTGGTTTGACTTGGCCAGAATTTGAGCTCCCAACCTTTCGCATGGGAAGCCTGTCCACCGCTTTCGGTGTTTATTTATTTGGACATTATATAGTCAAATTTGAAATGTAATACTAAATGGTCAGTTTTGTAATAATTGTTTTATGTTATGTACATTTCAGTTGAAATGGATCGAGTCGGAGGGGAGCTGGCCGAACACTGGAGAAGGGGGTGCGGTTAGGTCATTGATAGCACTGACCCGGTATCCAGGTTGCTGCAACTCCACCCCTTTCGGCTTCGCGGCTTAAGAATCTTCTTGGTTGTCCATCTGCGGCGACGATGACAGAAGCTCGTCATGATAGAAGCTCATCATGATAGAAGCTCATCAATGATAGAAGCTCATCATTTGGTGTGAACACGTCGATGACTGATGACTCCAATTCGTGCTCGAAATGTGCGGAGACATGTTGGACATGTGTGTGTAGCTGCAGTCGGAGAGTGGTGGGTGAAGGAGACGATCTTTCCTCTGCTGACGCATTTGTTTAGCTTGAGATATATGATCAGTTTCACAGATCATATGGTGAGTAGATAGAAGCAGATGCATTGCATATTTAATAATATGCGTATAAGTGCTTATACAGACCTGTGCACTCAACCTCGCAGCTTTCAGTATTGTCAAAGCTATTTTCAATCTCAAATGACTTTTAGTAGCACTTTTACTTTTAAAAATATAAAATTACATAAGGGGAACTATTAGTTTCCCATTACACTTATAGGATAAAACATGGATATATATATTAAATTTTAAGTGAATGACGATTCCATAATGAAACAAACAAATCCGTATTCAGTGTTCGATTCCATAACAAATACGGAAGAATACGAAGGGTACACAGGTCTGCTTATGCCTTATATATGTGTTCTAAAATTTGGAAGGAACTGAATATAAAGTATAACACAAATATAATAAGGACCGAGGTAAAGTGTTACATGTAGGGGGCGCCACTGTGTGTAAGGCCAGGGTGGGGTGGGGGTGGGGGGGGGGGTTACACAACAGGTGCCTAGGCCGGCTTCAGCCTAGCTATCATAGCTAAGGTGAGGCCTGTCTAAACCGGTCTTTTCTTTCTTAATTTAAAAAAATTCGTCTGGAGTGGTTCTCCTGCACTAGTGTATAACTGATGATATGAAGGTAGTATTTGAGCACCTACCCGGATCTCCACCAGACAGGATGGCCGAATGAGTTAGAGCGTCCGTCTCGCATGCTGGTAGATCGTGGGGTCGTGGGTTCGAGTCCTGGTCGAGTCAAACCAATGACTTTAAAATTGATACTTGTCACTTCCTAGCCAGGCGCTCGGCATTATTAGGATAGGGCAAGGACTGGTGTGCTCAGTGTCAGGATAATGTGACTGAGTGGGATACCAGGTCATGGTGCCGGTGGCCTGGTTTCCCAGTGGGACAGCACTATAAAGTCGCCATGAGTGCGCACTGTCACAAGTCGGTACCCGTCCTGATATGACCTTAGATGTTGCTAGGATGTAAAACAACAACAAACCTACCCGGATCTTGGGCCGGACTGTGATCCGGCATGGTCTGTGGCGATCCGGAGTCATCCATGGCTCATCCATGGCTCATCCTTGGTGATCTGTGGTTGGTCCGGCCTCGTCCGAGGTCTGCCCCGGATGTTTTAAAATGTTTAAAACATCGGGGGCGGTCCGGGGCATTTTGTGATCCGGGCTCGATCCGGCATTGTCCTGGGGTAATCCGGGGGTGGTCCTGGTAGTCCGGGGGTGCTCCGGGGGTAGTCCGTGTACTGTCCGGAGCCACAGTTTAACCCGGACCAGCCCCGACATAGCCACGGAGACAACTCCCGGACTGCCAGGATGAGCACGGATTAGCCATGGATCACAACGGAGAAAGTCCACTTCAAGTCCGGGACTACTCCATGGACACACCGGGTAGTCCGGGGGGTGGTCCTGCTCAGTCCGGGGCTAGTCCATGCCTCATCCGGGTAGGTGCGACTGCGAGGCCAAAAATGACCAAAATAGCGATTTTATCTGGGACCGTCCAGGGGTGGTCTGGCTAAAAATCTGGGGCTCGTTCTGGTAGGTGTTCTCTGTGGCGGAGTGGTTAGAGTGTCTGACTTTTTTTCTAGGTCGGACTCCTAATCTGAAGGTCAGTGGTTCGATTCCCTGTGCCCCCACCTCTACCAATTTGGATTTCCACCGCTGTGTATAACTTACAGTGTCATCAAAGGCCAGTTGCTCTCATACCATGTCTATGTGATGTTGGAGGTTAAAAATCCCTTGGGTCGGTATAAGTGTAGACTCGGGCTTTCTATCGACAAACTGTCTAATGGTGAAAACAAGCCTATTCAGGCTTATCCATGATAGGCAGTATAAATCTTCAACAACAAAAGGTGTGACTGGGGCTAAGACTGTCAATGGCGGTAAGGTTTGTTCTTCCTGTCTTCTAGTGGTTCTGAGGCTTATGTTATGTTGAAGATTCTCCATATCTAGAGTACATATATATATATATATATATATATATAATTATGCATATTATATATGAATAAGGTACTCACATATTTTATTATGACATTCTAATGACAATTGTCACTGTACGCTTGTATTTGATGTAATTCTTTTTATTTCACTTGCTTGTTCCGTTCTGAGGTTATAGTGTCGTGGGGAGCCAGATGGGGGCGCCACCATAAGTGTCAAGCAACGAACAAGGGAGCGGAACTACTAGGTTGGTAATTACTTCCGTGAAATTCATATACAAGTATAATATAGAAAAATAGTCTTTTATATATATATATTTACCATATGTGATAAATAACTGTCACTAGTTAAAAATGCAGGAAAGTAAATATGATTAACAAAAGCACATGACCTGCATCATGTCAATGTCAACAACACGTGCAAAGCAATCAGAAGGCTGCATTTTGGTCACGTAACCCAGCTGACAAATGAACCCTATCAATCTTCATTGCAGACAAATGAAAATATCTTGAAAATCGCACCATATACCATCAAATGGCTTTGTACACAGAGACAACATGTTTATCAATCTGATGATGGTAAATTTATAAGAGGGTCATTTGCCATTTAGCAGGGCTGACCACTGAAAGGTTTCACCCATAGAGATAGTATGGGTGATGCAACACCCTGCTTGGTCAAGTTTTTCCTATGGCTATGCGCGTTTTAGCCTTTTTGAGGACAGCTGGTGTGTACCATCAATTTGATCAATTAATAAAACCTTTTTGCTTTTATCTAGAATTTTATTTACCATGACCAAAAATTATATTATTGTGAGCTTTTTAAATTCATGAGTGTCTATTGACATATACTTGAATGTATGTTTTTACATTATATGTAAACGCGATGGTTGAATAAAAAAACAAGTTTAACCGTCGGGCTATTCCACCCCCGCTTTAGGCGAGCCTTCGTGTTAATGTTATGTAATTATTTCCTTGTGAATTTCCTTGGCCTTGCCGCTGGCCGCCGCAGCCTCTCGTCCCGTCTGCAGGTAGTCAGTCTCCGTCGGTGTCCGCCCCGTACTAAAGGCGGCCAGACAGAGTTTCGTCTAAATACTGGACTTTGCCTTCGCACGCATTTATCGGCCTAAAGGATATTTATATTAGGTTATTTCAACTAACCGGCTGTCCCCTTGCCGTTCGGGGTATATTAATGTTACTAAATTAATCCAGAACTAAGCAGTCAAGCTAGTGTTGCTGCTGCTGTCACGGTTAAGCCGCCTAAGTGCATGTCGTTATTTTAGCCAAAAGTAACACTACGTTAATTCTGTTAATATGTCTGTTATTATATTCCCGCAGATGGGTTAATCAACTGCATAAGGCCTATTCAGGCATAAGGCCCTTAATTACATATAAAGCAATCGAATATCAGGTTTTTCCATAGCAGTTAATCTACAATAATACTGGAGGAAAGTAAAGAATGCAAGGAACGTTCCAATTTACCCTTCCAAGAGCTCACGACTGTTTATTCTTACCGAAACTAACAAGATGGCGTAGTAGCAGGTTATATTATTATAGATAAATCCCCTCCCATGGTTATTTACGTTAAATAAGTTTAGAATTTCAAGAAATAAGGCCTAAATCTCGGCTAAAACATCAGAGCGTGCAAAAACACGTCTGATGGGTCTGGGTCCGAATGCCCGACCTCCCTCTCGTTGCTTGGAAAGTCGCAATTGACGTATCCAAGCAACGCGTTACGGCCGAGAACCTGCGGCCGCGCAAATGTTGGCGATTTGCGCACCCAATCCACCGAGTAGCCCGCATCTCTAGATGCGAGTCACTCGGCACCAGTGCGCAAATGCCCAAGGTGAGCAGTCTCGCCCACTTCACTAGTCTATCATGGGAAGGCTGGGTTCCATAACTAGAGAGGTTACAAAATGTTTAAGAGTAGTCATTGATGCCAGGGCACAGGAGGAGAGAGCCTTGAGGGTGGAGACTGGAGTGGTGAGATGTCTGTAGGGTAGGTGAGAGAGTCAGCATAGCGAGATGTAGCGGACATGAATCAGCACTCAACCCCGGGGTGGTGGGTGGGTGAAATGGAAGCGGTCCATTGCAGAGCTAAAAATGAAGTGAGGAAAGCGAGAGATCTAGATCACATGACCCGAAAAGTAAGTCGGACAACCTTGTTTGCGAATTATCTATGTTAGCAAGCCAACATATGCAATGAGGCGAATTTTGTAGTCCATAGATACTTTAGCATATTTGAAGCGCATTTTGCAAAGGATGCAATAAGTTAGAAAAGGGCATGAGTTGATACAAAACTATAGATTATGGCTTCAATGATTGATTCTCACTGGGGCTTATGCGGGGAATAATGGCTTAATGCTACAGAACACTGAGATGTTCTTATTCGCTGTCTATGATTGTGCAGACTAGTAGCTAATGTAAAACACCCGCAGTACTCACACTTACCCTGAATGGTTACACAGAGTAGTTTCTGTTCAGAGTCCATATTAGGCAATTACTTCTTAATACTACAAAAATAATTCAGAAACTAGCTGTATTTATAAGTGTTTAATATTATGAATGACATCACATGTACTCACTATTAAAGTCCCATTGATTTTGAGTTTCTGTAATTTTTTAAGCCTAATCATGTTAGGTTGATCATTATAATCTACCTTTCTTTCATTTAAAGTAACATTTATTTTAGATGGTAAACTTTGGAGATATTTGAAGTGCAAATATGCTAAATTAATTTTGACATGCACGTTGAAATGATGTATTAATCCATATGCTTTAGCAGTAATCGGTTCTCTTAAATTGACTTTATATTCCCTTCTGTGCAACAACAAATGCATACTAAGTTCACCAGTTTCTATTTCATTAGTCTATGCCGCTTTAACTTCTATGGCTACATACTAGGTGGTGCACATAGTCCATATCATGCAATAACTACTTAATACCACAGATGAGGCCTCTTATGTACAGAAGGTGCTGTTAGTGGCAAATGTGCTACATGCTTCCAGTGTTTGGTAAGGTCATTTCACGTAGGGATAGAGTGTTGTGGTGCTCCTTCACAATTATGTAATCTCTCGACTTGGGGAAGGGTTCTTATTCTCCACAGCTATGATTGTGCAGACTAGTTGCCGGTTAGAGTCTGTATAAGACACCCGCAGTACTCACACTTACCATGAATGGTTACACAGAGTAGTTAGTGTACAGAGTCCATATCAGGCAATACCTTCTTAATACTACAAAAATAAACCTGAACCTAGCTCTACTTGTCCCTTACCCTGCAAGGTTACACACAGTAGTTTCTACTCTCGGTCTATAATAAAATAATTGTTTGATATTATGAAGGACATCACCTGTGCTTACTGTTAAAGTTCAACCTCTCTGACGATTGTGAGTTTCTCTTAATTTCCTCATGCTAAGGATATGAGCTTGCGTGTGACTGCATGCCTTGGACTCAACAACTTTAGTTTGAGAAAAAGGCATTGCACCACGCTCCCCGACTAAGACATCATTAGCTATCCTGATACATTTGAAATTCGAAGGCTGAAGCTGTGTATTAACTGTTAGAGCGCCAGTGGACACTTTCATTGAGGAGCTGGGTTTTGAATCCGAAAATGGAGAGTGGTCACCATGGCTACAGACACCATGCGATTGAACCGGAACACTCAAATTAACATTACTTACATATGTTGCGCTGGGTAAAGAATCAGCTGTATTAAATGTAATCTTCAAGGGTAGCGCAATTGAGGGTACGGTTCCCTTAGGGCTACTGTTTATAGCTACTTCACAAGAGAGTAGAATTAGGAATGTTACAATTAACTCTATGCTGACAAGCTTCATTAACATTAACCTTCATGGAGCCGATGTCAGAGCCTGAGCAACCTTATGATTCAACTTGCTACCACTTGATAAACATTTGTAAATGTATCTTACGCCGATCTTTATCCAACACAGTCACCCCTGGTAAATCCTCCTTAATTAACGACGCCACATCAGGAACAATACTTGATGAGGATTGCTCAGGCCCTAACCCTAAAAAACCGAGGCAGGGGCCTTCGAGCCCCCCACCGGTTTAAGAGCTGTTGACCTGAGCTTGGACCTGCACTCAATCTCCCGATGATTACTGCTGCGACCCCGATTAAAGGCACACCAGCCACAGATATGGCAATACTTCCGAGGAAACCACCCGTGAATGGTACTAAAACCAGTCCTTCCCGGCATTCCAGATGGTGCACACCGCACCATCCACAGACTTATCATGAATATCACGTTGCAGATGACTGGCATTGGACTGGCCTTTAACACTTTTCTTGCCAAGGTTGCGTTGACCTGTCCCGTACATGTACCACTACACATCTTTGATTGATGGGTAGTACCGACTTGTGCACACTGATGGCGACTTTATAGTGCTGCCCCACTGGGAGACCAGGCCACCAGCACCATAAACTGATATCCCACTCAGTCACATTATCCTGACACTGAGACAGCCAGTCCTTGCCCTATCCTAATAATGCCAAGCACCTGCCGAGCACTACAAGTATACATTTTAAAATCATTGGTTTAACTTGACCAGGGTTCCAACCCACAAACCCAGGAGTTCGGATTCCCTGATCTCTCAAAACAGGAGACGGACGCTCAACTCATTCGGCCATCCCGTCTGGTCCCAAAGGGAGCTGAAAACAGATACTAATATAGTCTGAAAATAATAGGTTTTACTTGAAAGTAAAAATTAAACACCCCAAAAAACAATTCAAACAATGCATTTTAGACCATCATATAATCTCAGTCGATGCACATCCATAGAAGATCATTCTTCACACCTCATATCGGGTAATTGATTGATTGATTGGTGGTTGCTTTACGCCGTGTCGGCAGCATAGGCCATATTCACGGCGAGAAATGTTTGTTTTTGTTCAAACCATCGCTTTTACATGTAAAAGCATAATATCAATTTTGTGTCAATGAACACTCATGAATTTTGTAAACTTACAATCATATAGTTTCTGGTCAAGCTAAATAAAATTCTGAATGATAGTACTATTCACCGATGAAATTTGTTTAAAAACCTATATGAGATGGTACAAACCAGCTGCCTTCAAAAAGGCTCAAATGCTTTCCTGTTTTACTTTAGTAAAAAGGTCATGAATAAGTGCTTAACACACATATGTTTGTCACCACTGGTTCAGTGGTGTGAAGTCTGACACACTGACAAATTATGCCCGTTCAGTTGACTCCAGCTTTAGAACCAGAATTAGGATACAACAACATGGAAACTGTCCCCACTTTCCCCACTTGATCTCAGTTGATCCTCAACTGATCTCCCCAAATCGACCCTTTTTGACCTTCTCAAAACGAGGTCATCTCTGGATCAAAATGCCGTCTCTGACGTCATATGACGTTGGACCAGGTGTGCTATTAAGGTACTCAGTTCGGGTTGCATTGTGTACACGCGTTGGCGTCTTCGGCGAACATTCAATCAGAATTTGTCAAGCGCTTCCCGCCCCCCCCCCACACCTCCCACCGCCAACTGCGTCGCATGTATCGGGCCTGCCCGGCCGAGGCAAACCAATGACTTACTAAATTGATACTTGTCGCTTGCGACCTAGCCTGGCGCTTGGCATTACCTGGATAGGGCAAGGACTGGTTAGCTTAGTATCAGGATAATGTGACTGAGTGGGAAATCAGGTCATGATGCCAATGGCCTGATCTCCTAGTGGGACAGCACTATAAATTATAGTCCAGGGGCCGTATTCATGATGCGGTGTTAGCGAGCCAAAACTGGTTTTGGCCGGGATTTCTGGGTTAGCGGCGAAAACTCAGTACGCAAGGAGTGCAAACACACCGAGTGTAAGCTAACACCGCATCGTGAATATGGGCCACTCGAAGAATGGACCATCGAATCCGACTCCACACTTAGAGGGGGCGGGGCATACTCCCCCAGAGGTTTCTTCTCGGAGGAATACCCCCAAGACTTAACCGACCACAACTACAACATCAATCAGCTCGAGGCGATCAACCTGATCGTCGCCCTCAACAGCTTGACCCCACCCGAACCCCAGAAATACACCGTCGTCGTAAACACCGATAACCAGGCCTCGCAACTAGTACTATCATCTGGCGCCGGGCGTGACCCCGTACTCTGTGCCTGCACCCGCGAGGTCTGGAGGTTCGCCGCCACACGCAGCTGCCTAGTCAAGGTGGTCCACAAGCCAGGCAAGGAACTCGTACTTGCCGATGCACTCAGCAGGCGACATAACGACAGCGCAGCCGACACTCGGGCTCGTATCGGCTGCATGGAAAGAGGCCTCGAGCGTATGAGAGTACATCACCGCTTGGACCAATACGGACCCCCACTCTAGCTCTGTCCCCTGGGAAGCTCGTATAAATTGCCTCTCTCTTCCCAGGTGACCCAGACGACGACCGAAGCCGCATACTGAAGCTACTCGACGCCGGACTATCCACTGGAACATGGAGGAACAAGCGACTGCAGTCGAAGAAATACACAGAATTCGCAAGGACGAGAGGATTCAACCCGCGAACGCCCACACAGATGGACATCATGGCCTACATCGCACACCTCGACAGGATACTCAGGTCCCCAGGCGCCGTACTCAACTACCTGAGTGGAGCCCGGACCTGGACCCGACTGCTTGGCGGCTCACCTGAAGGATTCGACACCTACCTGGTCCAGCTGGTTAAGAAGGGAGTGACTCGATCATCAATGCACGTCCCAGCGCCAGCCCCGCCCCTCTCCACGGCCCACCTAGAGGTTGTTGTGCGCTACTTCAAGGCCGGGGGCCCAGCTGCACTGGTCCTCGCATCCGCTACACTTATGATGTTCTTCACCCTCCTACGGCAGAGCAACGTCGTACTGCCCAACAGCCGATCAGCACGCCACACCCTCAGACGACGCGACATCACCTACGACAAGGGCGACCTCCTCGTACATGTTCGTTCCACGAAAGCATCAAGATCACGAGCCGACCACTACACCATACGACTCCATCACATACCCAACTCCCAGTACTGCCCGGTCGGCGCGTGGCTTCGCTACGCCAAGTCGAACTCAGGCGGCCCCTCCGATCTCACATTCGTCACCACAGATCGACACCCGCTGACTGCCATGATACTGACCACCGCCATTCGGAAGGCCACCCGGATCCGGAGGCGTTCACCCTCCATGGACTCCGTAGAGGCGGAGCCCAAGCCTGCGCCCGGGCCGGGGCCACGACCGACGACATCCGACAACTCGGGGCATGGAGATCCGATGCCATGTACACCTATGTACCGAAAAAGGCTTTCTCGGAAGCCACTCGGGCACTCTCTACCTTATTTGGTTGAGATTGCCGAAGACCTGTTGTTGTCATTTGTTCCTGTAACTGTGCGATTTCCTGATTAAATCCAGATTATGCCACACCTGTCTCGTTGTGAATTGTCCATGTTAGCGCTAACATGGGTAATTCGCAGTGGGACGTGGGGTGGTAGACTTTCAAGCACTATGACCAAACCGCCACCTATCGATTTATGGACAAACTAGCCTCACTCGGATCGCCCCAGCGCGACTCCACCTACCCCGGCCGACCCTGCCGCCACCTATCGATTCAAAAGCGCATCACACAAAACCATGCTGACCGCTCGCACGCGACCAACCGGCAGTCGCCGCTTGGATACGAACCCGACCACTACATCCATACTGATTCAGCCGCCGCCCACCCCTCAACTACAACTGGACAGTAGATCACGGCGGTTAGGGGGCGGTAGGGTTGAGATTGCCGAAGACCTGTTGTTGTCATTTGTTCCTGTAACTGTGCGATTTCCTGATTAAATCCAGATTATGCCACACCTGTCTCATTGTGAATTGCGTATATAACATTGCTTGTTCATCACTTATGTAACATTGCCTATGTGTCACTTCCTCAAGTACCATACTTGCTTACATAATATGTTTAGTTTATGTAACTATACCACCTGTGTTTATGCATAATATTTAATTATTATCCACCACTTACTCAAGTCACATTTGTTTACTTAACATATTTTGTTTATGCATCAATGGGTGTTTATATAACACATGCTTTTATATAACATCAATGATTATGTATCATTTACTTAAATAACATATTTGCTTACGTACCACTTTTTGTTCACGTAAGAGAGTTACATGTATGCAACATGTTTGATTATGCATCCCTGACTAATATAACATATTTCCTTCCTGACCTTTTAATTTCTAATCATGCCCATCATTTATCATGTTTGTCATTTGCTTATGCACCAGTATGTATGTAACATTCGTGAGTATGCCTCATGTGTATAACTAACATATTTGCTTAAAGTTGCATAGCCCGATGGGTTTTGAGTTTCTGTCATTTTCTTAGATAAACATATTAGGGTGATCGTTATAATTTACCCTACTTTCACTTGAAGTAACTTTTTATTTTAAATAGCTAACTTTTGAGATATTTGAAGTGCAAACAAGCAAAATTAGTTGTGGCAAGTTTGCCAAAACTCTGACACCATGGGTTTCTGCAGTAATAGGTTCTATTAAATTGCCTCAGTATTCCCTTCTATGTGGTGACAAATGTTTAACAAGTGCACCAGTATTTAGGTTAGATATGTAGAATCAAATTGAGATACTTGTTTTGGTTTTGAAAATTTGATGCTTCATCGGACTATGCAGATTTAAGATATGTGTGTTTACAATATGCTTCCTGATGTAATACCTCGTGCATGTATTATTTTTTCTCTATGTTATGTATCACTTATAACATTTATGTAACATGTTTTGGTCAGGAAGCACCTTTGCTTATAGACATGTTGACTAGTGACGTCACTGTCACGTGGTTTGCAGTTCGGAATGGTTTGCAAAACAGCAGACATTTGCTGTTTTGTATAGAAATCAAGGGGGGGGAGCAATATTTAATTAAATTGATCATTTTCATAATGTTCAAACTATCCAACCTCATTGAATTTCAGCTCAAAAGCGTTTTTTCTTGTGCTACTGTGTGTACTTGTCCAATTCTCCAAAGGCATTGTAAGTAAATAGATAAATAGATAGATAAAAGCCACAGAATAATAACCGTAGAATGACTATGACTGCTAACGGTGATGCTGTATTAATGCAGTGTTTTTATTTATCAACTTGGAGCTGCAAAAACCATGTAAAAAATAAGTTACTTGTTCAATAAACACACTGGTGAATTAAAAATAACTCCGTCTCTATATTTCTATAGCTGATTTGACTGGTTTCATATCCAAATTACAGCCAGATCTGGGGAACATGGTTCTGACAGAACAATCAAAACTGTTGATTGCCGGGCCGTGTTCAAAGTACACCTCGGAGAAATTCCTGACGTCACGCTAGTCTGAATGTCGTTAGCTGGCGGGTGCCTTGAAAATGGCGGCCTCCATAGGGGGCAGCAATTTGCAATTGAAATGAACAGCTCTGATTGGCTGAAACCACTGAATCTGGCGGCCATTTTCGAGGCGCGTTTTGCCTCCTAACCTGAAAAGGGAGACCTCTCCGAGTTGACTCCGAAGCGTACCCTGAATGCAAATAAGCCAAAAAGATGTTGCAGAGCCGTCTCCGAGGAGTACCCTCAACGCGGCCCTGATCACTAATTTTGCCAACGTCTGTGGAGGTTCAATGCTTCCAAAAAAGTGGCAATGAATAAATGGATAAATGAATAAACAAATGAACTTGATAAGTCACAGCACCCTAACTATAACCCAGTTACTACCGTATATATTCGAAATACAAGTCGAGGAAATTTACCACCAAAAATCTATTTTGAGGTCCTCTTATACTCGCGTTTCCTCCCCCCCCCCCCCCCTATCCCCCGATGGAGCATGGATGGCACCCAGGGCGACATCTTGTGGCGAGATGAGTCTGATTCAGTCAGTGATGATGACTCTCAGGACATTGACATTAATGGTGATGAATATTACAGTGATGCTTTTAGTCATGAGCAGATACTGGAGTTACTGGAGCAGTCTGATGACGATGACGAGTCTAACTTTGAAGGTCCTTACGTGAACAGGGGTGTTATCTTGTTGAATATTTGTGCATGTGTATGAAATATAAGTTTAATTTGTCAGTAAATAAAATGAAGCTCGACCTACAGTCTAATTCCAGATATTTCCTTAAAAAAATAGCCCTCGACGTATCCTGAAAGTCTACTTATATTTGCGTATATACGGTAGTACTATTGACTATGGTAACCTAGTTATTTCTGCTAACCAGCCAAGGCGCATGTGCGGGAAATCATGATTTAAACATAAACACTCAAGGTAGTTTAGATAAAGAATTAAAAAGTCTAGATTTAGATCAAGAGGAAGTTTTCATTTAATTCATTTTCCATCCTTATTTATGCTGGTTCAAAACAAGAATTGCAAATTTGTAGGGCTCAGTTGTCACTGAATGCAAGTACTTTCATGCTGTCTCGTTGCTATATTTTACAGTTCAGATTTACAAAAGTTTGGATATATGTTTAGAACTCTAGATCCAGATAGTTTTAGAATTGTTACTTTTGATCAAGAAACCAACAAGCCATGACAACGATTGATGGATGCTTATTTTCAATTTCTTCATTTTAATTTATTTATAATGGATAGAGAATGAGGCGTGTGGAAGATCAGGAATTCAAATCCCAGCCGAGTCAAGCCAAGGACTTACAAAATTGATACTTTTCGCTACCTAGCTTAGCATTCTGGGTTATTAGGATAGGGCATGGACTGGTTAGGTCAGTATTAAGATAATGTGCCAATGGGAAATCTGGTCATGGTGATGGTGGCCTGGTCTCCCAGTGGGGCAGCACTATTAAGTCGCCATGGATGCGCACTGTCACAAGTTGGGAGCCATCCTCATATATGATATAACCTTAGATGTTGCCTGGACATAAAACTCGAACATTCCATTCCGGTAAGCCATTGGAGCATAATACCACATATATGCATGATAAATATGATAATTCAATAATAATCCAATCATTTCAATTTACATAGAAATTTAAGTAGGTCTCCCGACTGTATAGGCAGTGGAGGCAACACTGGATTAGATTTCAAACCAAATATGATGTTTTTAAAACCATGAAATTGATTAAAGTTGCATGGTCCGATGGTTTTGACTTTCTGTAAATAGATTGTTATAATATACCCTACTTCAGTTTGAAGTAACTTTTATTTCAAATGTCTAACTTTTGAGATATTTGAAGTGCAAACATGTCAAATTAGTTTTGGCAAGCACGCCAAAACTCTGACACCATAGACTTTGGCCGTAACAGGTTCTATTAAATTGACTCTTCTATGTGACAACAAACGCTTAATAAGTGCACCAGTATTTAAAGAAGCATCCAATTTTCAAAATCAAAACAATTATCTAGATTTGATTCTACATATCTAACTTAGATACTGATGCACTTATTAATTATTTGTTGCCACATAGAAGGGAACACTGAGTCGATTTAATAGAACCTGTTACTGCAGAAACCTATGGTATCAGAGTTTTGGTGTGATTGCCAAAATTATTTTCACATGTTTGAATTTCAAATATCTCAAAAGGTAGCCATTTCAATTAAAAGTTACTTCAAACTAAAGTAAGGTCGATTATAATGATCAATTTAATATACTTATTTCAGAGAAATGTCAGAAACTCAAAACCATCGGACTATGCAACTTATGCTAGGTACACACCTACCATTTACGATTCGCGCACTAAAATTCCCGACCCGACCCGACCCGCTTAAAACTGAAAACGGGCCGATTCATTTTTCGGATCGCGAATCGCAATCGTAAGGAAGCGCTTTTAGCCCTAAAAAGTCGCGAATCGCAATCAGTAGGTGTGCTAGGGGAGTGCACACCTCACGACTTTTGGGCAGTTTTAGATCGTATACAGTAGGTGGGTGCGGACAAACGGTAGGTGTGTACCTAGCATTAGATATGTCGAATCAAAGCTAGATAATTGTTTTGGTTATAAAAATGTAATGCTCCATCGGACTATGCAGCTTTAAGAGTGGATATAATGGTATATTTCCGTGTGAAGTTTCCCCCCTTTGTGATTGATCTATTCCCCCCCCCCTCCTCCATGTACTCCACCTCTCCTCTCACTCCCTAAAAAAATAGCCTTTTGACAAAAGAAAACAAAAAAAGAAAACTAAATATAACTACTATATAATTACACCAATAACCTCATACACTATAGTGTAAATTACACCCATCACATTTAAAAAAAAAATCACAGTTTGTTGATAGTTTCCCACATTATATTGTATGTCATGTTGGTGAATTTACACTAAGCTGAGTGTCCTTCCGCAGCAAGATGCAAAAATGGGTCTTCATGATGAACTAAGGCACTCCAGATGGAACAATGTCTCCATAGTCTGCACTTGGAATCCACAGTTCGCCTGTGTGTGGTAGTGTAGTGATGTGAAACCTGCCCATTCCCCGCACCGCTCTCAAGTCTTACCCATCAGACTTTTAAACCTGACGGGATGGCCGAATGAGTTAGAGCGTCCATCTCCCATGTTGGTACACCATGGGATCGTGGGTTCGAACCCTGGTCGAGTCAAACCAATGACATAACAATTGATACTTGTTGCTTCCTAGCCAGGCGGTCGGCATTATTAGGATAGGGCAAGGACTGGTTGGCTCAGTGTCAGGATAATGTGACTGAGTGGGATATCAGGTCATGGTGCTGGCGGCCTGGTCTCCCAGTGGGGCAGCACGATAAAGTTGCCATAAGTGCGCACTGTCACAAGTTGGTACCCGTCCTGATATGACCTTAGATGTTGCTAGGATGTAAAAGAACAACAAACGAATTGGTAGCGCACAGGTTTCCCGTGTGGAAGGTTGGGAGTTGGAATTGCCAGCTGAGTCAAATCAATGACTTATAAAATTGATACTTGTCGCTACCTAGCCTGGCGCTCGGCATTAATAGCATAGGACAAGGACTGGTCAGCATAGTATCAGGATAATGTGATCGTGTGGGATATCGGGTCATGGTGCTGGTGGCCTCGTCTCCCAGTGGGACAGCAACTGTAAAGTCGCCTTGAGTGATGCGCACTGTCACAAGTCGGTACCTGTTCTGATATGACCTTGGATGTTGCTAGGACAAATAAGCCAAACAAGCTCTATTACCGCATCTCCCCAATCATAATGGGAGTGTTGGAGTAGCGGACTGGTCACCTGTTTATGCTCGACTAACATGAGGTCAGGTGACCAGCTCTCCCTTATAGGGCAGTGCATTCGAATTGTTTTCCAAACCAGTGGTCCACAACTGGTTCATCAATAGGCTGTGGTATGTGCTGTCCTGTCTGTTGGAAAGTGCATATAAAAGACCCTGTGCTGCTTATCGGAAAGAGTAGCCTATGTGGCGGCAGCAGGTTTCCTCCAAATAAATATGTCAGAATGACCATATGTTTGACGTCCAATAGCCGATGATAAAAATCAATGGGCTCTGGAGGCGTCATTAAATAAAACAAGCATACTTTTTGTTTGATTTGTTTCCCATTTAGGTATAAAGATAATTAGTTTTGGCATTCTATTGCAATCCATATGAATTATGCAGTTTCAACTAATTTGGCCATAGCTAATATAACTTGATCTCGGAATTGTTTCCCCATTTAGATGTAAAGATGATTAGTTTTGGCATCCCATTACAATCCATATGAATTATATAGAAGTGGTACTGGAATGCAATATCAGTTTTCACCCACCACCTGCCCAGCTCCACCGCTCCAACCTGTGTCACACCATGACTTTAGAAGTGTACTACTATTAGTATCGAAGTTAGGTATGTAAGATCAAATTTAGCCAAGTGCTTTGTTTGGTTTGGGGAATTTGATGCTTTCATCGAATTATGGTTTTATTTTTTTTTTGATTGTTTATTTTTAAAGCTAAATCAGTCATAACTGCTATTGCTTGAATTCGGATTTGTTTCGCATTTAGGTATAAAGATAATTAGTTTTGGTATATTGCAATCCATATGAAATATATTGAAATGGTACTGGAATGCAAGAATGCAACATCAACCCCCTCCCCCCCCCCCCACCCGCCTCACCACTACCACCACATCCCCCCTCCACCAGACCCCACCCCACCCCACCCCTCCATCCCCTATCACACCATGACTTTTGAAGCAAATATCACGATCCGAGACATACAGCATGGCCCCGACAAGTGTCACTTTTCACCGCTGAGCGGATTTCCGGCGCTGGGAGGCCCCTGCGTTTACTTGTGACGGACGGCGCATGCGCTGAGCACACACGCACACAATGCGCAGACGCTCCCAGCGACTGTTTGGAACTGGCCGAGTTCAATTACACCACACATGCAGTTTCCGCCTTAAGGATGACTCATCACCACCGCAGTGCATTGGAAGTTCAAACAGACTCACTGGCTATCCGTTGTCTTGGACCAGACGGGATGGCCGAATGAGTTGAACATCCGTCTCCTGTTTTGGTAGATCGTGGGATTCGAAGCCACGTGTTTAGAACCCTGGTCGAGTCAAATCAATGACTTAAAAATTTATACTTGTCACTTCCTAGCCAGGCGCTCGGCATTATTAGGATAGGGAAAGGACTGCTTGGCTCAGTGTCCGGATAATGTGACTGAGTGGGATATCAGGTCATGGTGCTAGTGCACTGGTCTCCCAGTTTGGCAGCACTATAAAATCGGCATGAGTGCACAATCACAAGTCGGAACCCGTCCTGATATGACCTTAGATGTTGCCAGGATGTAAAACCCCAACAACCAACCAACCAAAATCATTTCTCACCGTGTCATCCCCAGTGAGTTAGCGACAAGTTAGAGAGCGACAAGTGCAACCTTGACTTAGCCGAGGATTTTTTTAAATATTTTTTTTTGCTCCATCAGTTGTTTAAGCAGGGGAAATTTCAGTCATAGACAACTGGTCTTCCTCATTCCACTGCTGGTCGATAGAAAGCCCAAGCCTACACTTTTACCGACCCAAGGGATTTTTAACCTCCCACACCACATAGACATGGTATGAGAGCAACCGGCCTTTGATGACGCTCTAATGCTCGGTATACACATACCGTATAGGATTCGCGCACTAAAACTCCCGATCTGCTTAAAACTGAAATCGGGCCGATTCATTTTTCGAATCGGGAATCGCAATCGTAATGCTAGCGCACACCTACCGTTTTAGCCCTAAAAATCGGGAATCGCAATCGGTAGGTGTGCTAGGGGAGTGCACACCTCACGACTTTTGGACAGTTTTAGATCGTATATGGTAGGTGGTTGCGGAAAAACGATCGTATACGCTAGGTGTGTACCTAGCATAAGTTATACACAGCGGTGGAAATCCAAATTGGCAGAGCTGGGGGCACAGGGAATCGAACCGCCGACCCTCAGATTAGGACTCTGACCTAGAAAAAAGTCAGACACTCTAACCACTCCGCCACAGAGAACGCCACTAAGCTGAACCCTCGGAACCATCCCTTGGGATCGAGCATTCCAGTCATTACTAATGCCTTAGCTCTACACATCCCGTAATTGCGCCTCATGGTATTTGCAGACTATTATTGCCAGCTACTTAGCTACCGATTACCATCCAAATCTGCACAGTCTGTGAAGCCATCCAGGGCACCAGTCTATTCCCGAGTCTTAAAAAAAAAAAGTATTTTTTATTTGTTTATTATTATTTGTTGGTGTTGTGTTTTATTCATGTGACTGTCATTTCTCAGTGCAGTAGCACTGGTCTTCCGGTCGTGAGTGGTGCAGTTATCTACGCAAAGTTATACATGATTTTCTTTTTAAAGAGTAATTAAAATGCACATGATATATTAAGTAAAAGGATATGAGGTATGATATTTTAGGATTATAACTCTTTAGCAAGGATGAGAATTAAAAAAAAAAAAGTATTTGACATAGTTCAATAGAACAAGGTCCACTTGTTTATAATACTGCTCTAGAGACGTCGTTAAATAAAACAAACCTTTTGTTTATAATACGTATTGATGTATGTAGCAAAAAGTAAATGGATATCGGGTGTCAGCTTTAGAATCGTTGAATTAATCTGTTGGCTTGGATATTGATTGTATGTAGTAGGCAGGAAGATAATGTAAAGATTGGAGAGAATGAAAGGAGAGATGGAAAGGAGTATAACATGTGTTATGTTTCAATTAAAACTGTTGCTGAGTAGGTCTTTACTTCACTAGTGTTGGGTGTATTTATTTTCCTCTTAAAAAAAAAATATATATATATATAGTTTTTAATATGCTTACAAGTACATGTAAGTTAGATATAGGTGATTGGCGACCTTGCTTATATAGTTTTTTGTGTACATTAATTGATTAAGCAGGGGAAATTTCAATCATAGATGATTGGTCTTCCTCATTCCACTGCTCCTTGCTATATCGTCATAATGCAGAGCGCCTGGCTAGGAAGTGACAAGTATAAATTTTTAAGTCATTGTATGACTCAACCAGGGATTGAACCTATGGGTTCAAATCTCATGACCTACCAACACGGGAGACGGATGCTCAACTCATTTGGCCATCCTGTCTGGTCTAAGTAGATGACGAATTTCTGCCTGAATGCTCTGAATGTTGTTTTTTATTTTATTTTTATTTTGATGGGGTGTTTATGCTGTCCATAACATATAAGCCCAGATGATCGGGCTTGTTTTCAATGCTGAGCAGTTTTCGGTTTCATTTTCTTAAGGTTTTTGTTTGTGGTTAGTAATTCTATGTTAGTTTTTTTGTTTTTTCTTGATAATTATTTTCCTTCTACTCTATCCGTAGACTAACCTACTCTATTTACATATTATAGGCTTGTACGCAATAGATGTTTGGTATGTGATTGATGTGTGGTTTTGTTGATATCTGCTTAGTTTTATGCCCTGGGCACCTTCCAAGAGCTGTCCAGCTGGTGGGCCATCACATATCACATGCCCCGCTTGGTCACAGCTCAGTGGTGGTTTCCTAGTTTTACCTTGCACAGATATTTTTTTAAAGTTTTTAGGTCTGGAATTTGTCTTTCCTTTACCGTTTGGACATTCCAGACTTTGGCAGCCATTTCTAGTGTACTTCTTTCATGTGCTTTGATGTGACTTCTGGTTTGTGTTAGTATTGGTGCATTGTTTGCTCTGGTGTTCCTTTGAGGCTGGGTTAGGTACCTTTTTTCTCAACTATACCCAAATGCCAGTGTTTTTAGTTGTATTACTCTCCTTTTCTCTAATAATTTTTTTTGTTGGTGTTTGGATGTCATAGGTTTGGTGCAGTTTGTCCACCATAAGGCAGGTCTTTAGGGCTCTCGTTTGCAGTATTTGCAGGTTTTTTTTAAACAGTTCCTGTTTGGCACCCATGTGACTGTAAATCCTAGAATGTCTAAGCTGTATGCGGCTGTGACCGTGACATGCATTGTGTGTTTGTACTGTATATAGTGGGTCCCATGTTTACCGTCAGCCACTTCAATACTTCAACGCAATGTAGGCCGACCCCCCCTGCCCCCCCAGACCAGACGGGGTGGCCGAATGCGTTGAGCGTCTGTCTTCTGTTTTGGGAAATGGGAGATCTGAACCCATGAGTTTGTGGGTTCGAATCATGGTTGAGTCAAACCAATGACTTAAAAATTTATACTTGTCGCTTCCTAACCAGGCGCTCGGCATTATTAGGATAGGGCAAGGACTGATTGGCTCAATGTCAGGATAATGTGACTGAGTGGGGTATCAGGTCATGGTGCTGGCAGCCTGATCTCCCAGTGGGGCAGCACTATAAAGTCGCCATGAGTGCGCACTGTCACAAGTCGGTACCCGTCCTGATATGACCTTAGATGTTGCTAGGACGTAAAACAAAAACAAAAAACTAATCATCATTATCATCACCACCACCACCACCACCACCATCACAAGCACCACCACCACTAGGATCGTCATCATCAACATCCTTTGATATTTTATTTTAACCCCCCTGAAATCATATATTCAAATAGTTTAAAAAAAGGATACTTGCCCAAATATCCGTTGTCAGTGAACAAGAGTAATGGTTTACAAAACATTCACATACTTTATTTTCTAGACAGGTGTCCCGCATAATTCCATTTCTCATCAACAGTTTTATTTTTGCGTTCATACACTTTTAAATAACAGGATTAATTCGCGCAAAAAAAGAATAATAAAAAAGCCAGACTGTCTGGAGTAGAGCTTGGTGGTACCTGACCTAGGTGTGACAGCCTAAGCTTAGGGATTAGCATTCCGGTGTAGCAGGAAATCGCAAACCCTGTAATTCGCAAACCCCCACTTGTGATTTCCTAGGAAATCGCAAACCCCCATGCCATATATGGGCATGGTGGGTGTGCAATTTCCTAGGAAATCACATATCCCCCCTGGGAATCGCAACCCCCCTCCCCCAATGTTTGGCAGTCTTTATCCTAATGAAGACATCTTTGTGATAGTCCAATTCGTAACTCAGACCTCACACGAGCTGAAAACTAGCCTTTATTTACAGATGTCACCACTGTGGCCATTCTAAAGGCCAGGTAAAGAGTAGTCGGGTTCCAGTACCCATGCTTTCCACTGGGTGGCGACTTCTATTGAAACAAAGGCCAGGGGACCAGGCTAGGTAAAGAGGTGCAGCAATATTCTGGTATTATCACTCAATTTCAGGATCGGCAATGTAAGCAATGTCGTTAGCAAAATGGCCTTTTTAGTTCCAACTTCAGTCACTGCATACAGTAAATAGAACCGTTTTAGTATTCCAAATTCTTATTGTGCATGCACCAAATATCTCAATGAGCCATTATTTACTAGTGTGTTAGTTGATTATTGCAAAATGCTACAAAGCATGGGAGTTTGCGATTTCATGGGGGGGGTTTGTGATTTCCTAGGAAATCGCAAACCCCAGGGTGTGCAATTTCCAGGGGTTTGTGATTTCCTGCTACACCGGCAAGTCTTGTAAGATATGCCACACTATGCTCTAGTTACTACTTGAGATAATTATTGTTATCACTACTGGAGAGAGGCTGGATTACTACTTGCTGTCTGCATCTATAGAATATCCACCATTCGGCGGAAATAACATCCATGTGCTGTATGTGACACTACTACACTTGGCTCCTTTTGATTTATTTTTTGATGGGATGTTTATGCTGTCCATAGCATATAAGCTCAGACGATCGAGCTTGTTTTCAATGCTGGGCAGTTATCGGTCTGTGTTTCTTAAAGTTATGTTTTGGGATTAGTGATCTATGTTAGTGTTTCGGGGTTTTCTTGGGAAGAGTTTTCCACTTTTTTTCTCTGTGCGATTCTCAGCATATGTAGTGCTGGCAAGAGTGTTAGTTAAAGCTGCATAGTCCGATGGAAATATCAAATTGTCAAAACTAAAGCAATTATCTAGATTTAATCCTACTTATCTAACATAGATACTGGTGCAGTTATTAAACATTTGTCGCAACATAGAAGGACAGTCTGAGGCAATTTAAAAGAACCTCTTACTGAACAAGCCTATGGTGTCAGAGTTTTGGCATGCCTGCCAAAATTAATTTAGCATGGTTGTACTTCAAATATCTCCCAAAGCTAGCATTTTAAAATACGAGTTACTTCAAACTAAAGTAAGGTAGGTTATAGTGATCAATCTAATATATTTATCTCAGCAAATTCCAGAAACTCAAAACCATCGGACCATGCAACTTTAACGTGTTGCGTGGAATGACCATAAACAAAAGGCCAGCTCGAATACAGGCTTTGCTGGCAGAACCTTAATGTTGCATAGTCCAATGGTTTTGAATTTTTATCATTTTCTGAGATAAATAAATATATTAGGTTAATCGTTTTAATCTATCCCACTCTAGTTTGAAGCAACTTTGATTTTAAATGGCTAACTTTTGAGATATTTGAACTTCAAACTTGAACTTGTCTCTTCCTAACCAGGTACTCGGCATTATTAGGATGGGGCAAGGAGCAGTGGAATGAGGAAGACCGATTGTCTGTGATTGAAATTTCACCTGCTTAAACAACTAATGTACCAAAAATATACATGCTAATTTAATTTTGGCAAGCACACCAAAACTCTGACACCATAGGCTTCTGCAGTGACATGTTCTAGTAAATTGACTTATTTCTTTATATGTGACAACAAATGCCTAATAAGTGCGCCAGTATATGTAGAATCAAATCTAGGTCAGTGTTTGGTTTTTGAAAATCTGATTCTTTCATCGGACTATGCAGCTTTCAAAAACCAAAACGCTTAACCTAGATTTAATCCTACTTAGATACTGGTGCACTTATGGAACATTAGTTACTGCCTAGAAGTAAATGTCAGATCAATTTTGTTAAACCTTTTCCAAAGACCCTATAATACTAAGACGGCTCATTCCCTATCTCTCCCATGGTAATGTAAATTTCGGAGTGCCACCTTGTGGTGGGTTTGATCAGCCCATCTGCTGGTTGGTGTTTCACATGTAAACACATACAATTATATTATACATGAGATAGGTAAGTATGAATACACATCAATATGAAATTGCTATGAACAAATACACATCATCATCAGCATCATCATCAGCATTGCCATCATCACACATCTTTCACATTCATGTATACATTTATACATATAATATAGCACCTGTTTAACCAAGAGAACAGCCAGCGCACAAAGTGGTGGGTTTGATCATTTTGATTACACAGTACAGGCTGAGTGAGCCCTCTTAGTATTATAGGGTCTTTGCCTTTTCCCACTGAAGCCTTTGGCATCAGAATTTTGACATACATGCCAAAATTAATTTGGCATGTTTTCACTTCGAATATCACCACAAAGTTAGCCATTTAGATTTGGCTGTCACACTTTTAATGATCAACCTTTTAATGATGAATCAAGATTTTAATGATCAACCTAATTTTTTATCTTAAAAAACAAAAAAAAAGTGGCCGAAATTGAAAATCATCGGACTATGTATTCAACTTTATGCAGAGTGTTTGTTAATCTGCTCTATGAGGTCCTGCAGATCTCTACTGATCTGCTTCAGTTTGGGCATGGGATTAAAAGCTTCCTCCTGGGGCTGATCATGCTGTAACTCCCAAAGCTCTCTGTCAAAGTCCGCGGCATTCTGCACTTCTGGAACTTTGAGAATGTTCCCCCGCTCGTCGCCGCCACCATTGGCGCTCAGCCTCTTTCTGATCTCCTCCTCCAAGGCGCGTACCTTTTCCAGCCTCATGTTGACAAGGCTTCGCTGGACCGCCTCTTCGAGGCTGCGAACCCGGAGGAGGAGTTCAGCTCTCGAAGGCCTCGCATCAGCATCGTGCCTGGAAGCGCCAGGGTCACGACCCTGATGACGCGCTTGTTCCTCACTGGAACGCTCTTCCGGTAGAGGTGGAAGTTTCCATCGTGGCGGGGACTTCCACGGAAGTGACGTCACAATGGAGGCCATGGCGATGATGGCTATCACTAGGAGGTGGCAGTACGTGGAGGTTTCCATGGTAACGCGATGTGGCGTGATGGTGTACAGCGTTTGAAACTGCATGAAATGTAAAAGATGTACTAAATTCTTACCGCGAGCGCATTTAGATTTTAAATTTGTTTATAGAAAAGTGTACAATAGGTCTTTTATTTTATTATTAATTTTTTTAAATCTAAGCGTTTGACATTGATGACAGAACACTTTGTTCTACATATGATAATGTAGTACTAGTAGTTTGCACTGATCTCTCAGGCATAGACAGGTAGGCGTGGATAGGGTGATTGCATCAAGGAACCTCGGTAGTGTAATGGTTAGCACGCTATCTCCGTGTCTGTTCGAATCCTGCCCTAGGTGAAATATTTCCCATTTTCATCACCACACCCCCCACGACAGTAATATAGTGCCACTTGACTGACCAAACACCCCCCCCCCACAAAAAACCCCACTGTACATACTCTCTGTGGGTGCTCCCCACCCCTACCATCACGTGACCGGTGTCGCTGCTTCCCATGTGGAAGGTCGGGAGTTTGAAACCCCATCATGTCAAACGAATGACTTAAAAAATCGATACTTGTCGCTACCGAGCCAGGCGCTCGGCATTACTAGTATACGGCAATGACTGGTTAGCTCAGTATCAGGATAATGTAACTGAGTGGGATATTGGATCATGGTGTCAACAGCCTGGTCTCCCAGTCTTCCAGTGAGACAACAGTATACAGTAAAACCTCTCTAAATCAACCGACCATGGGACCGACTTTAAATAGTCCATTTAGGGAGGTGGTCGGTTTAGGGAATTCTTTTTAACGATACAATGGTATTGTATGGGCGATCGTTTGGGACCCAAATATAGCGATCGATAGAGGGGAGCGGTTGATATGTGGAGGTGGTCAGTTAGAGAGGTTTTACTGTATAGTCACAAGGACTGTGCAGGCACAAGTCGGTACCCATCCTGATATGACCTCAGATGTTGCCAGGATGTAAAACTCAAACAAACAAACATTATCTTACCTGTCGATGAATGCTATATGTGATCGTTTGGTTGTACCCAATCTATGTGTGTCAGTGTACTACTACTAGAGTCAGTGTTAACACTGACTCAATCCATCACTATTCACTCCAGGTGGTTTAACTGTCTTGTGGACACCATATGTAGCCTATAGCTACTACCTCCTGCTGATATGATCTTTGTTGTTGCCAGGACGTAGAACTCCAACAACCAACCAACCAACCAATCCCTCCCTCCAGCAGTCCACGTGTCTGTCACGTGTCAGTCCATCATGCGGAGACTGTGTTCCCCCTCAGGCAGTTTGTCCCCCTTGGCCGGCGCTCACTATTCTGCGGTTCCTCCAGTGCACACCGGGCCCCCCTAACCCATCGCCCCCCCCCCCCCCCCCCCCCCCCCAGACGCCCCTTCCTCCTCCAGCTAGTGACTGTCTGCACTGTCAACCCGTTCACACAAAGGTCTGGTTACTGCTTTGAGTGGATGGAATCCTTCTACTCGTGAACACACCAGACGGACGCGGTGGCCCTATTGGCGGCTTCCCGTGCGGAAGGTCAGTCGGGAGTTTGAAATCCTGGCCGAGTCAAACCAGTGACTTACCAAATTTATACTTGTCGCTACCTAACCTGGCACTTGGTATTACTTAGTAGAATAAGGCAAGGACTGGTTAGCTCAGTATCACAGTAATGCGACTGAGTGGGATATCGGGTTATAGTGCCGGCGGCCTGATCTCCCAGTGGGGCAGCAATATGAAGTCACCATGAGTGCCCCCCGTCACAAGTCAGCACCCATCCTGATGTGACCATAGATGTTGCTAGGGTGTAAAACCACAACAGACCAACCACTCCTGCAGATCTGGCTGCACCCACCCACTCCCACCCCACCCCCACAACTCCCTGCCCCCTCAGCTCAATGCTAACCATTCTTCTCACTTATTTTAAATATAAATGCAGTAAAACCTCCCTAACCGACCACCTCCATAGATCGGCCACTCCCCTATATCGATCGCTTTATTTGGGTCCCAACGATACCATTGTAACCATATTCTAACTCCCTAAACAGACCACCTCCCTAAATAGACCACTTAAAATCGGTGCCAAAGTCCGTCGATTTAGAGGGGTTGTACTGTATATATATATATATATATATATATATATATATATATATATATAAATATATATATATACATATATATATATATACACACATATATATAAGTATTATGTAGGTAGGTATTATCTAAGTATATATAGGTGACTCGGCGGGTGAGAGGGTGGATGGATGGAGATATGTGGTTTGATGGGTGGATAGATGTGGATTGATGGGTGGGGGGGGGGGTTGGAGATAGATGGGTGGGTGAGTAGAGATAGATGTGTGGATAGATGAATGAGTGGGTGTCGATAAAAGGGATGGATGGAGATATATGGGTGGATAGGAGAATGGAGATAGATGGGTGGATAGATGGACGGTGGATGGGTGAAAATAGATGAATGATTGGATGGAGATAGATGTGTGGTTAGATGGATAGGCGGGTGGGTGAAAATAGATGAATGGTTAGATGGAGATAGATGGGTGGTTAGATGGATGAATGAATGGGTGCAGATAGATGGGTCGGTGGGTGGGTGAATAGGTGAGTGCGTGTGTGGGTGAAGGGTCATACAAGCATTGCATTTGTGTAAACATGAATACTACCTAAGTTTACATAGTGTTCTCTGACCTTCTTTTCTCTAACTTCACCCGATGTAAGTGGAGCAATCTGTGAACGTGATCGGAGCCTACGTGAGTACGTCCAGTCGGGCAGCGTCGGCGTGCAGCCGCCAGGTTAGTGAAGACAGGACAGGCTTACCTCTGGTGACATGTATATATAGGCACCGGGGGATGCATCGACAGCGCTGGGGTGGGTGTGGGGGTGTGGGTGTGGGTGTGGGTGTAGGGGGTGGGGTGGGGGTGGGGTGTGCATACCACACCACCGCCTACGTTAATAGAAACTTGGTGTTTGTTTGCATCTCGAAGGTTCGAGTCTTTTTCCGCTATTGGAGGAAGCATTTACCATTCCAGCCCACGCATGACAAATAAACACACATATATATATTTATATATATAGTTATGTGTACATGTCTATATATATATGCATATATATGCATTTATACACACCTTGTTTCCATGGTGACATGCCAGGAATTGTTGGGAATTGCTATGCAAGTCGGCCACACACAGTGCACCATCAAGAATTTACACTTGGCGATATACCGGCGGGGGCCAGGATTAGGTCGACAACAAACTAATTAAACCGTCCAACTCGACAAAACACGACGAGAGGCTACTACTACACAATTTTCCGAGCACTTTCATGGACAGGCACTTTCTTGACCTAGGCGGAACTTGAGCTTGCTGTGATAGTTGTGGTGCTGTCTATGACACGGGAGATATTATTGAGTGCGAACGGAGAAAAGCTAGCGCCCGATAGGCTTGAAAAGATGTCTTCCGAGGAGGTGTCCTTGAGTGAGGTGGGTGAGGCTACATTGCTAGAACAGGAGAAGCGTGCAGCAAAGGAGGTGGAGTCGTTGGAATTAGAGGACGAGTTGGAGGAATTGGAAGAACGTTGGAAACTACTAATAGCCAAGCGCGACAGACGGAGGAACCGGCGCCAAGACGAACACCAAGATGGCACTGGCGCCATGTTGGACAGGTGTGGGGGGACCGCCGGCGCCACTGACAGTGTTGATACGTGAGCCGTCCTCTCATACGTGGATGCAGCCTCATTGGGCCGGCCAGAGGATGGTTTTTGTTCGTATGGGAAAGATACGGGCCATTCCCGTCCAACTACACATCGCACGAGGTCCAGAAGCAGTTCTTCAAGCCGTAGCGCCATCTGGAGGCGTAGAAGTAAGTGGTGTTTAAAACGCTTTACTGTGGGTCGCAAGGATGTTCGGAAGACGAACTGCTATGAAATAATTCACTCATTTCACACATACTCACACACTTCTCCAGCGTTAACTCAGCAGTTTGCAGCAGTTTGTTACGCAAATTAACGTTCCTTACACCAGCCACTAACCGATCGCGCAACAGCGACTCCTCCACTGTTCCATATTCGTAATCCTTAACCTTATCTCTCAACGCTGTGATGTACGTAGCCATAGTTTCTGTAGCTTGATTATGCGTATTAAACTTATATCTTGTTATTATCAAACTGCACTTGCCTACACAATATGTTTGAAATGCCCCCGTAAGTGGCCCGATCCTGTCTCGATCAGCGAGAGCGATGTCCATATTGGTGAAAACCATTTGCGCTTCTTCGCCAGCGACGTGAAGAAAGATGCAGCATTGCACTCGTTCTGTCTACATTATGACACCTGCAGCAGTGGCGTATATGTCATATGCTCTGATCCATGTTTTCCCGTTCGATCTTGCATTGTTGCTGAGGACAAGCTGACCAGGGGGCCGCAAACCCGGCAGTGTATTAGCGGGCGGCATTCTTCCTCATCTGACACCATGTGAAAGTACAACGTATGAACACTTTGACTTCTGGATACTGAATGGTTTATTCACGCCCAGGGCTAGCTGAACCGCCGGCTAAACTTTCCATGACGTCATCTCATTTACATACTCCTTTGTCTCACTCACCGTCTAGAACCTCATGCATCTCATTAGCATATATTACCTACGTGTCTGGACGTCTATTACGCATATATCACAGGCGCCAATTATGGCGAAGATTGGCTAGTCGGCTGTTATGATAGGGGGGGGGTGATGAAAGCCTCCGGTGTTATGCAGGACATCACCATGTCTCACCATAGGAAGGCCTGGGGGCCGCACACATTTATATCAAGGAGATGGCCGCTGCATATGAAGCTGCCAGTCGATGGTCCCACAAGTGGGGTCACTCTTCAGTAATATTCGTGACGGATAGCATGGTCGTACAGGCTGCCCTAAATACATGGCACTCTCATTGTCAGGCCATAATGTCTTATTTACGAAAGCTTTTCTGGCTTTCGATTGAGTGGAACTTTGTTTTCATTTCATGTTATATTAACACCGCTAGAAATGTAACTTGTGACGCATTAAGTAGGTTAGCTGATCGTGGGAGCTCAGCCAGGATTGCGGAGGTAGATGTGGGTTGGAAGATGTGCTGCAGAAGTATTTTTGAGGCCCCCTTTCTGTTTTTTTCCAGGACAGGAGGACCTGGCAAAGGAGCAACAACTTTATGAGTAGGGCTTTTATGCGCCCAACTCTTGGTCGTCCAGAACAGTGCAGATTAAGCGTTATCTGCAGTTTGTTGATCAGGTGGGGGAAACCAGGGCCCCTCTACTATGCTCTTCTAAGTGGGTTGCGCTATATGCAACCTGGCTAGCCAGAGACCTTTCGTATCGATCGATCCTGAAGTACTTGTCTGGCTTAAATTTTTATTTAAAACAGAACGGCGCCCCTGCAATTGCCTATTCTGATTATTACGTCGCTGCAACCTTGAAAGGTATAAAACGTATTAAGGTTGATACACCCAGCCGTGCCCCTCCACTCCTATCCAGCATGCTAATCAAGATCTTTGAAGGTTTGACACTGAATCCAGGGCACACTGCTTGGTGGGCGGCTGTATTGTTGTCGTTTCGTGCTCTGCTTGGGAAGAGTCAGGTAACAGCCTCAGATGCGGCCTTACGGCATTCAGACTTCACCTTTTTCGACTGGGGTATGGTAGTGTGGGTTAGGAAATGTAAAACTATCCAGTTCGCTGAAAGGACATTGGAAATTCCAGTCGCGATATGTTGTAACCTGTCTCTGCGTGCTGTGTTTTGGACTAGAAAACATTTTATTGAGATACCAGCTGATTCCGACTGGGTTGCTTTCAGACTCCCAGCTGATCGGGGCTCTACCCCTATGTCTTATGCTGCCTATCAGTCTATGCTAAAAATATTTGCTAACATTGCGGGCTTTGGGGAGTGCAAATTTACCTCACACTCCCTTCGCCGGGGAGGTACGACTTATCTGGCGATTTGTGGTGCGACTATCGAGGAGATTAAGGTCACGGGGGACTGGGCCACGGAGACAGTATACGCTTATTTGAAGTCGCCTTTACAGGTACGCATTATGAACAACTTGCGGGTCTCCACCTCCCTGGCCTAGGTTGGGATCAACGAGTAGTTTGGGACGGTCCCTTCTTGGTCCGTTTTGGCTATTTCTTTTGCCCGGCCATGGGCCTGTATTGCAAAAATAAAATTAGAAGGTTCCCACCAACTCCTCCCTTTGACTCTCTCTCTTTCTCTCCTCCACCATAGCCAGTTTTATGTAAAATATAATTTATTAGATGCATATAAATAGGCGGGGTTCTCCTACCTTATTTTTAATTATTTATTATTTATTCTCGATTATTCTATATATTCTGCGGTCCTGGCATTTTGCTCCGCTGCTACGGCGCCAGCGCCGCTTTTCATTCATTCGCGCTGGCGCCCAACTCACTACTACTACACAATTTTAGCTTTGTATAGTTAGGGATATTTCTTTTGCCCAGCCATGGGCCTTCATTGCAAAAATAAAATTAGACTGTTCCCACCAACTCCTCCCTTCGACTCTCTCTCTTTCTCTCCTCCACCTAGCCAGTTTTATATATATATATTAAATACTTTTGTTGATAAACCAGCCAATATTTAAATCATGGAAAATTGGTCTTCCTCATTCCATTGCTCTTTGCCCTATATCCTATTAATCCCAAGCTACAGGTTAGTTAGCGACAAGTATTAATTTTTAAGTTGTTGATTTGACTCGGCCATGTTTGAACCAGACGGAGTTGGATCTAATAACCTACCAAACAGGATGCGAATGCTCAACTCATTCGGTCATCCCGTCTGGTTAAGGATAGCAATCCCACTGGGTATCTTTGTTTTAGCTCTTAATAAAAAGCCTGATCTCATATAAATCTTGTTTTTAGTTGGCAAGCTAGTTTAGTTGGTAAGCTTTATATTACCTGAATTTTAAATCATCATTCCACCCCACTCCCACCAGACAGAATGACCGAATGAGTCGAGCGTCCATCTCCCTTTTTGGTAGATCGTGGGAGTTTGAACCCTGGTCAAGTCGAACCAATGACTTAAAAATTTATACTTGTCGCTTTCTAGCCAGGCACTCAGCATTAATAGGATAGGGCAAGGACTGGTTAGCTCAGTGTCAGGATAATGTGACTGAGTGGGATACTGGGTGATGGCCTGATTTCCCAGTGGGACAGCACTATAAAGTCACCGTGAGTGCACACTATCACAGTCGGTCAGGGTAACAAGAAATAGGACATTTCATTTATCAATCTTGAGTTGGCAAACTAGTCGTACTACCTGACTTAAAGTTAAACCCGCCACCCTCACCCCCACTCCCACACCCACACCCACACCCACTGCCACCCCTTCCACCCACCCTAACTCAAACATCTTCACCACCAAGCAAAGCACAACACTTTCAGGCATCGAACTGTTAACCTTAAAGTTGCATAGTCCGATGCTTTTGAGATTCTACCATTTTCTGAGATAAATACATTTGGTTGATCATTACATTAATCTACTTTACTTTAGTTTGAACTAATTTTTTTTATTTAAATGGCTAACTTTGGAGATATTTGAAGTGAAACCATGGCAAATTAATTCTGGCGTCATATCCAAACCGCCCACACACATTGACTAGGCTTCAGCAGTAACAAGTTCTATTAAAATGGCTTGGTATCCCCTCCAGTGGGGCAGCACTATAATGTCGCCATGAGTGAACACTGTCACAAGTCAGTACCGATCATGATATGGCCTCTGATGTTGCCAGGATGTAAAACCCCAATAAACAAATCAGTGGTATTATTGGTTCCTGGCACTCCTATTTCTACAGTAGCTTTTCTTAGTAAGATCTGAGCTGTCATCTAACTGGCTTCAGTGTGGGTGTGTGGATTTTGAGCTCGGCAGTGGAAGGCAGTAAGCATGTTCGTATATCCGTACATATATATTCAATTCAATTCAATTCTTTATTTCAGACTCAGGATTATGGTAGTTACATAATTTGGTCCATAGTAGGTAGATATAAAAATTAATGTGAATAGGATATAAGTAATAGTATGAATACTACTATACTAACTAATATCAAAATGTTGGTTTACATACAGTAGTTTGTACCAATGCCTCCATATGGCAGACGTAAATCTGAAATCACTCTCTTCTATTTTCACAAGTCCTTGTATTATAACATTTTCTGACTTGTCAAGTCTAGTAATAAATTTCAATATCATATTCCTGATAACAGCCTGGAAGGCTGGCACATCAATATTGGCAAACAGCTGACTAGCACTGTGATACCTAGGTAGACAGAGTAATAACCTCATAATGTCATTATATGCTACATTCAGTTTTCTAATGCTATACATTCTATAGTTCCACCAAATCTGGCAGTATACAACGGAGTACAGAAATTCTAGATAAATTTACCTTGACATCAGCTGTACACATTAAAAATTTCCTGATGAGCATATTTCCCTGAGTACATAACTTGCGACACTGTCTATTAATATCCCTGTCATCTCAAAGTCATCAGTCATAAAGTGTCCTAAGTACTTGACTTCAGTAGAGATTGACAGGGGAGCACCAGTTAAAATAAAATCAGGAAATACAGTATCCTTGTCATATTTTGATTGAATGATCATTACCATACTTTTAATAGCATTGTATTTGATATCAGCTTCTATGCCATATTCAGAGCATATATTAAGTAGCATTTGCAGTCCACTACTATATGGTGAGAATATTACCAAGTCATCACCATACATAAGATGATTTAGAAGGAATAATCCATGAATACATCCAGTTTTACACTGATTTAACCTTTTCGACAAGTCATCCATATAAACCTGAAATAAATAGGGGGAAAATATTACTCCTTGATGTACACCATTACTGACCTGGAAGGGTTCTGACATGGCATCACCCCACCTGACTACCATTGATTGGTGCAAACACCAAAATATTAATATCCTGATTAGATAGCCTGGAGTACCATGCTGCACTAGTTTTTCAAACAGTTTTGCATGATTCACTCTATCAAATGCCTTAGAGGTGTCAAGAAAACACAAAAACATAGTAGAATTTAAACTATGATACTTCTGTATAATCTCCTTAAGAGCATACTTTCACTTGAAACCATATTGATTATCATTTGTTTTTAAATACAACTCCAGTCTATCTAGCAGTACATTTTCAAATATTTTTGACAAAATACTAGCAATTGCTATAGGTCTATAGTTATCCTTACTGTTAATCCTTCCCAGGTATCATGTGGCTGCAGAAGGAATACGCAATTCTAATAGAAAGTATTCCACGTTATATACTACTGACTTTCTACATTCAACACTTTGTGCCAGTGACAGACAGAAATGACACATAAGAGAGGAAAACGATGACCTTAAAGCTAGGCTTGACAAATTAGATGCCTCAAACACCAAAAGAGAACAAAAAGAAGAGGATGATGATAAAAATGAATGCAGCAAGAATATCATCATTCACGGAATACCTGAGAATGAAGGTGAAAGTATGGAGGAAACAGTTGGTGAAATTCTCAAATCGGGTGGCTGTGTGTTTGACTGGACTGTGATCACCAAGGCATATCGGCTGGGGAGAAAGCAGAAGAAATCGCCAGCTACAACTGATGATAATGAAAACAAGGATGAGCCCAGTGAGGAAGAGAATAGCAATGGGGATGCACTGAAACCAAGGCCCAGAAGTATCAAAATCCACATGCAAAACAGGGAACAATACAAGGAATTATATCAAGCAAAAAATAAAATCAATGAAGACCAAAAATATGGGAGAATCAACATGCATCCCGATAGCACTGGAGATGAATTACTGCAGGAACGCACAGTCCAGCAAATGCATGTGCTTGCAAAAAAACATCCTGGAGTTAAAGTAGTCAAGATATGTGGAAAAAACATACTGATTAATGGCAGGTTCTACAGGCCTGAGCAGTTCCACAACATTGAATTCAAAGAAATAAACCCAGAAAAGGCTGCAACTAGTGAATTTGAGTGGGACCTTATTCCAAGGGCACAATGCCCCACAAAACAATTTCTTCAAATGCAGGATCAAGAACAAAGCAGGCACTAGGCACTAAGACATTCTCCAGCATGGAGCAATACTATTGCTCCGTAATGGCGAGCTTCCATGAAGACTATGAAACACAATGACTGATCGAGCACCCTGAAAACCCCTACACCATCAAAGCAATCTCCAAGAAGATCTGGAATCGACAGAATGAAGCAGTCCTTGACGATATAATAAAGGCCAAATTTGAGCAGAACCCAAACTTAATGGATGAGCTGATGAGCTATAAGGGTGATGTGTTCAGAGAGTATACTAAATGCCCATTATGGGGCTCAGGCAGGTACCTCTAGCAGGCTAGTGAAGGAAAAGTAGAACTACCTGGATACAAGAATAGAATGCGAGGCATTATAAAAATGATTAGAGACTCTTACAAGTAATGCCTGCCGTTTAATGCAAACTTGATTAAACTAATAAGAGAATAACGGGGGCGGGGGGTAAACAAAAACAAACAAAAATACATTTTAAAGGAAGTCGCTAGATAACACATTCAGAGGTACATTAAGGTATCCCAAAGCACCGTGAAAAATATATTACTTTTAAAAGAACCAAATAATGTACATCTAAAAGTAGAAACACAAAGTTATAACCTAAAAGATATAATGAATATACAAACTCACCCCTATAAATCAGAATAGGATGAGTACAACAGAAACAATAATTCAACATTGAATAGCATATGGTATCTGGGTGTGTGCATAGCATAATTATACCAAATTAACACTGTGAGGATGTCCAAGGTGGCCCTCATCATAGAACCAACCCACCTGTTTCTCTTCATAGGCAGATGGGGGGTGTGAAATCCTAGGGACTGTACAGCTGACACACCACACTCTTGTGACTTACAAACTTCACAGCGACTGAAGTGCCATATGGTAAAAGTCTCTTTTCAGGTGACTGGTAATAAACAACACTAACCTAGCCTGAGCCCTAAACAAATAACAAACTAAGTGAAAGAAACAACAACAACAAAAATACATAAATAATGAAAGAAAAAAACAAATAAAGAAAGAAAGAAAATATAATAATGAATATAGTATCAAGTGTCGAAAACAGACTAGGCAGGGGGTTGCACATAGCACACTTAAACTGTCAAAGTCTTACCAGCAAAATTGACTTAATTAAGCTACACATAAAGTATGATAAATTTGATGTATTAACCTTATCAGAAACGTGGCTCAATAAAAATCGCAAGAAACAGGCATACAACCTGGAGGGGTATGAACTATTCAGATTAGATAGAGAATCTACAGGAGAGGATGGAAATGTCAAACGAGGAAGGGGTGTAGCCATTTATGTAAATAGCAAGCACCAGGTTTTAGAAAACAAACTGAGTGAATACAGCACATCAACCGGTGACATAGAAATTATGTGGGTACTAATTGAAAACAGCAAGCAAATCAACATAGTGGTAGCCTCATTATATAAGCCACCAAGGGGTATTGTAAATAAATATATAGACCACCTAGAAGAGGCAATTGAAAATATCACAGTAAACAAGAATATAGATCTTTTTATCCTGAGAGATATGAATATAGACTATAGTAAAACAAATAAGGATCAAGAACAAATGAAATCATTAGTAAAGCAAATGGGCCTACAGCAACTGATAGAAGAAAATACAAGACTGGCAGACACCAGCTCTACTCTAGACCTAATTTTGACAAACAGTGTACATATCAAGAAAAAGGGCACAAGACCATAGGGAATAAGTGACCATGAATTAGTCTATGCAACTAGAAAAAAAATTACAGTGAAGCACAAGATCGAAGTAAAACTAGGTAGGTCCTACAAAGCCTATGATGTCTTTGAATTCACACAGCAGATGCAGGGAACAGATTGGAAAAATGTAATGGACTCTAGGGACCCAAATCAGAAATTGGAAAATGTTTTAGGTAGGATTCAAGAATTAATGGATAAAATGTGTCCAATTAAGACAATCAAGATGAGGGACAACCAGGACCCATGGATAGGTGAGGAAATAATAGATAGTATCAAATTGAAGAGGAAATTTGGAGAGAAGGCAAGAATCACAAATAAGATAGATGACATCAATAACTACAAAACTGCAAAAGGAAAATCCCTAAGGCTAGTCATGCAGGTAAAGACCACTTACATTGAAGAACAAGATAATAAATCGGGTAATAACTCCAAAATGTTCTGGAAAAATGTAGAGATGGCATTACCGGGAGATAAGGAGAAAAGCAAAATAGTGCTAACAGATGGAGAAGGGAACACCACCTCAAATGAGAGAACACCAGATAGACTAAATGAACACTTCACAGAGATAGGAGAAAAGTTAGCAGAACAATTCAGAGGAAGCTGGGAATACACAGGTGATGCAGTTGAAAATAGTACAGAGATGGCAAGAGTAAGAGATAATGAAATGTTTAGACTAGTTCAGAGAATAGATCTAGGAAAGTCATCAGGAATACAGAACCTACAAGCCAGAATAATTCAAGATGCTCTGCTAGCCATACCAAATGTTATATGTGACTTAATCAATAATTCATTTGAGATGGGTATTTTTCCCATGGCCTGGAAGAAGGCTACAGCGCTACCAATACACATGGGTGGAGACAAAGGGAACATGGGCAACTACCGCCCCATATCACTCCTACCTCTGCCATGCAACCTGATAGAGAAATTAATGTGCAAGCACATCATGAAACATCTAGATAGTGAGAAATACTAAATGACAAACAGGGAGGGTTCAGAAAGGGATTCTCCACCACAAAAACTATAACCAATCTAACAAATGACATACTGAGAGGTATGAATGAAGGTGAACAGACAACTGCCACATTAATAGATTTTAGCAAGGCTTTCGATACAGTGAATCATGACATACTGATAAAAAAGCTAGAAAGAGTAGGAATAAGAGGAAGAACACTAGACTGGATAAGGAATTACATCAGTGAGAGAAGTCAGAGAACAAAAGTAAATGGCAAAACATCAGAAAGTATACAGATAACCTGTGGAGTCCCTCAAGGCCCACTCCTCTTCATCATTTACATCAATGATCTGGAGAAGTCCTTAGAGGGAATCAAATTCCAACTATTTGCTGATGACACTGTGATATACACAACAAGCAATAGCAGAAAAGAGAACAGAGATAAGCTAAATGAGAAATATAGCTTTAGATAATTGGTGTAACTCCAACAAGATTTCCATAAACCACAAGAAGTCGAAGTCCTAGTGTTTGGCAGTGGGAAAATCAACTATGGCAATAAGGAGCCAATAATTTGGAAGGAAAAGTTCTTGATTATCAGACCAACTACAGATATCTAGGGATGAATCTTGATAGGAACCTAAGCTACAATGATAACATAAAATAAGTTATCAAGAAGGCAAACCACAAAATCTGGATATTAGCGAATACCAGAAAATACATAACTACAAATATGGCTATTAAAATCTATAAAGGTATGATACTACCATACTTCGACTATGGTGATGTAATATATATAGGGGTAAACAAAAATATGTTGGATAAACTACAAAGACTACAAAATTCAGCACTTAAGATATGTCTGAAGGTGGAACATAGACACCCAACTGATGATCTCCATAGGAAAGCAAGAGTCAACACACTAAATGACAAGAGAAAAGCACATCTCAAAATAGCAGCATTCAGGGAGACAAGGAAGCCTGGGAGGGTGCAGTTAACAAAAAAGGCAACAAGATGTAAAGTGCGACAGCCGGCAGCTGTGGTTGTGTAGGCAGGTTAAATAGGAAATCACTACAGGCAAGTATAGAGAAGGAAGGCAAGAGATAGAGTGTGCAGAAGGAACCAGAAGGAGCTTGCTTGGTTTATTATATATATAGCTTTTAGAATCAAGATGGCGGTGGTCACATGGTTCAATCCACCAATCAGAGTACAATCTGCTGTATCCAAGGCCTGGTCATGCTGGCTACAGTGCCCTGCAGTGGCCAGTGATCCATAAATAACACCATGGGGGGAGGGGGTATGTGAGGTGACTCTTCCAAAGAGTATATCTAGGAAGTGACACTCCTCCAAAGACTATTTTACTATACAATTTCTATACCTAATGAGTAATAGTTTACCAATTCCACATATCCCTCATATGCCTTTGGATTTTATATATTACCATTTATCATTATATAGACAGTTTGCAATTTATTATAGTAATTTCACATAGGTCCTCATGCATTATATCGGAAAATTTTACAAAGAGGTAGTGTTGGCCGCAGACTGATAATAAACAGAGCCAAAAACAGATCATATGAGAGGAGTACCTAGTACATGAAGGCAAGGGAATGGAATACACCGGGAATCAAAGAAAGAAGTTAATGGACAATAGAAACATATAAAACATTACTCAAAAGAGAGCTAAATGCACTGCTAGACTAATGACAACAACACATAAAATGAATTAAAAAAGAAAAAGAAAGATAGATAAATAAATAAATAGAAAATACACTGATAATTCAAGCAAAGTTTTAGAGGGTATATATGCTCGGTATGATACATACAAAAGGTCAACTTTAAACTTAAAATCAAAACCTAATGACCACTAACACAGCAAGGTGAAAACATTCAGAGAAATTAACTCTTGGTAACCAAACAATTATCCGATTGTAGAATGAACAAACTCACAGAGGTTTGGGGGATGTGGGAGAATGCTTACAAACAGAGAAAGAATGCATGCAGTAGTTAGCTACACAACAACTGAAAGTGATAAAAAGAAGGGGAGTCACAAGACTATTACTGTCTAGCGGCGAAAACAAGTCATTAGACTTATTCCTTATGGGCAGCATAAATACGTCTATCACCAAAAATATATATATATATATTTATATATATATATAGGATGAGGTTGCTTAAATTTTTTTTATTTAAAAAAAGAGAAGTATTTTAGCAACAATTGAGGTCACATCAAGACGGGTACTGACTTGTGACAGTGCATATTCATGGCGACTTTATCAGTGTTGCCACCTGGAGGTACTGAGAATCCTTGTTGTGGGCGTGGAACCCGATTGGCCGTAGCCGCAAGTTTGCTAGAAGGGTCCGGGGGGCATCCCCCCCCCGAAATTCTTTTTAAATGGCTTTAAAACGGACTATTTGAAGGCATTTCCAACAGGTTATAGACTGATATTTTAGCATATGTATAGCATTATATTTAATCAAATGTACACTGTTGTTAGTATAGGATAAAGAATTCGTCTTTTGTTGGTGATGATGCCTTTCGGTGAAATTCGTTGGATTTTTGGGTCGATCCCTGACTCGTGAGGTAAAATTGATCAGAACCTTCAATTGCGATGACTCGAACAGGAATTTCGTGAGAGTTTGCAAGATTGCTTTATAGTCTTGTCCCACTGTAATAATAGGTGGGTCGCCGATACCATGCATGACCCGATATTCCATTCAGTCACATAGGGCATAATCGATTAGTCAACTCGGGTCACCCGAGCCACTTTTTGGCGTATGCGCACATCCTGCAGACTCGGGTCGAATAATCGAATATGCTTCTCCACGCTCGGGGTGACAAAAATGGTGGCCCTTTTATTTGTTTTTTAATAGCCGATATAATTACAGCAAAATATGATTTAAATATTTTTATGATGACATAGTTTAGTGATATTTCCATTTCATTAATCTATGTTATTACCAAAAATAAATATGTATGACTGGTACCGGTGGCTGTTATCCTGCAGGATGGTACCAGCGCAAATGTGACGTCATCGCTCCTTGCAAACCCCAGCCAAGAGGTGGGTTACTGGGGTCAGGTTGTTTTGCACACGGCACATGTATTTGTCGACTCCGGGTCGTGTTAATCGATTACGGCCATACTGATACTGAGATGCACGTTGTAGTCTTTTCCTGATAGGTCGCAGCACGCAAGACAGTTCCCCATACACTAGAATGGGTGGTTCATGGAGAGGGATGGGGCTGGGGGTGATTGGGGTCGGGGTGGGGGTCGTAGGTAGGTGATACCTTCTTTGTAATAATCCACAGTTAAACTTAAAGTGAAAGTTGCGAAGTCTGATGAAACACAATTTTGTCAACACGAAAACACTTACCTACATTTGATCTTATATCACCACCTTAGATTGATTGATCGATTGATTGATTGATTGGTGGCCGCTTTACATTAACTAATGATTTTGAGACGGCATCGAAAGTATAATCAGTAAATTTGATACTATCCCCTTGGACACCTACTTGGAGAAAGTCAGTAAGTAGGGACACCACTCACTAAATAGGTCAATATCGTGACCTCATTATCCTTGCCCTCATTCTCACTGTATTCCTGGTGAGCGGGCGTGGTGGCTGAATCGGTAGAGCGCGGGCCTTGCGTGGGGGAGATCGGGAGTTTGGTTCCGGTCGAGTCAAACCAATTACATAAAATTGATACTTGTCGCTTCCTAGCCAGGCGCTTGGCATTAATAGGATAGGGCAAGGACTGGTTATCTTAGTGTCAGAATAATGTGACTGAAGCTAGGATTCCTTATACGCGGTATGCGGTATGCGGCATGCGGCATGCGGTATATGAACGGTTTGGGTCCTTTCACCCACACCCACACCATACCTGCCAACTATTACGATTTTGGCGGAATAATTACGATTTTTTTATTCTCATTCCGCCCTACGAATTATAAACATATTATTCCGCTTTTTCAAAATCCCCATGCCCCCCCAGAAAAATTTGAAAAATACATAAAAAATGGTGCATTCTGGTGCATTTTCTGAGACATTTTAGGCACATTATTAAAGAAATTATTACCAGTTTTCAGCCTAAATACTAGAGTGAGTAAAGTTGATGTATTTTTCAAATTTTTCCGGGGGGGGGGGGGATGCCCCCGGACCCCCCTAGAACGCTTGCGCGCCTCGCTTCGCCCGGATGGATTTCTATTATTAGGATTTTCGTTTAACAAAAGTTGGCAGGTATGCCACACACACACATAGTGTCAGGTTTCTCTAACACTGTTGTCTATGGGCATTCGCATTCGCATGCCGCACCGATCGTTATATGGACCGATTCAGTATTCGCATGCCGCATGCCGCATACCGCATGTAAGGAATCACCCACATTGACTTAGATGCTTTTCGATTTTTTGCCGCATTCGTATTCGCATTCGCATTCGCATACCGCGTGTAAGGAATGCGCCCTTTAGTGGGATATCGGGTCATGGTGCCAGTGGCCTGATTTCCCAGTGGGGCAGCACTATAAAGTCGCCATGAGTGCACACTGTCACAAGTCGGTACCCGTCCTGATATGACCTTAGATGTTGCCAGGACGTAAACCTCCAACAACCAACCATGTACCATGTCCCAGATAGCGCAGAGCTGTTGGCCGACGTTGGCTATTGGTCGCACCATCGCCACATATTTTCCACTGTCGGGCTACTGTTAGACCGACGGTGGTGGCCCGCCGCTGTTAGCCATTTTTTTTGCACACATTTGCCACCGTTTGGCCACCGTCGGGCCGACGGTGGTGGTCCACCACTTTTTGCCATTCTTTTTGCACACATTTTCCACTGTCGGACCACCGTCGGGCTGTCGGTGGTGGTCCGCCGCTCTTTCCCATACATTAGTGCTTTCCGGCCTCCACACACAGAAGTTAGGGTTCTATTTCTTATAAAGATTCTAGCTAGTTAACAGTGGTGGACCATGACCGCTTTGTCAATTCTGGTCAGATTTTTGTTGTTGCTTGCATTGTTGACAATGTACTGCATATTTTCTGATTCGAACAGGTACTCAGGAGGAGGCGTCCAGTCACAATATTTTGATATTTTAATTGTGTTATTTGCTGTTGGGATTTGTTGTTGGTGGTTAACATGTTTTGTTGTGTACCTATGTTGAAGGCATTTTGTGGGGATGATGGGAAATGTAGCAGTATAGCTGCGGTCCTATCGCACATGGATGGCAGACGGCAACCAGGGGTAAATTGGTGAGTGTGTTTGCCATGGGTACACATTTCTGTGACAGACTAGAGTCAGAAGAAGACTGAAGAATGGTTGTAAGGGTAACTTAGTGATTCTGACAGTAATGTGAACATGTGACAGGAATTTTTGGGATAGATTGGGATTTCACTGGTGTTATTGTCTGCTGGTTACAGCTAGTATTGTTGGGAGCCTGGTTCAATTATTTCGAGCTAGATTATTTTTTGTGTGGATTCACCTATTTGTGGATTTGCCTATTTGTGGATTCACCTATTTGTGGGGTCATGGTGGTAAAATTGCTTATTTCGATTTGATTATTATGGCTTGGGGGTCATATTTTGCTTCTGAAAATTTGTATTGTGGGTTGGCTACAACCAGTTGCTTAATTGTGGGTCTGCTGCGGACAAGTTGGGTAGTTGTAGGTTGGCTGCAACCAGTTGAGAGTTGTGAGTCAGCTGCAGTTAGCTGGCTGCTGTGGGTAGCTACATTTGACTGGCTGTTGGGAGTTAACCATAATATATATTTTTTTCATTGGCATTGTATTTTGGCCTGGTGGTCCTGCTAGTGTGAAGCAAACCGACTGGTAGACTTGTACATCTTGGTTGACCCATGTGTTGACTAAATTGTCTAACTGACAGCGCGTGTTGACTCGTGTGTCAACTGGTCAACCCAACCAATAGTGTTGACTTGTGTGGAGTTGGTAACAAAGCCGACTTCTGTAATTTTTTTCAACACACATGATTGTTACATTGAATTGAAAATTTAATGTGCTTGGCTGGCTGCCGGGCATTTTGTGATTGAAATCCTAATTGTGGTTGTGAACTGGAAGTGTAGTAAATTCGGCTGTGGTTAAAAAATAGGGTTCACACCTGTCACTGTTCACATAAAACTGTTTGTATTTGTTGATTATCTCAATTGCTTGTTTGCATAAATCAGTGTTGATTGTTGATACCTGGATTTTTTTGTGTTGTTGATTGATAGGGGAGTCAATATCCTAACAAAATGGGTATATCGCTGGTTCAGTAGGGAAACTTTCAGAAGTGGATGGGGGATAGCATGGCAGCAGGTCAAATACCTATGGATGCCAAGGAGACTGACTATCCAGATCAGTACCTAAGAGATGTCTTTAGATCGTACCAGATAGCGATGCAGCAATCTGAACCAGCGGTACCAGAAAAACTGTACCGTCTGAAAATAGGGGACTTTTCTGGCTTAGTAGGGATAACAGATGGGTCTGGGAAAGGGGCCTTACGGAAATGGTTAGACGGGATTGAAGCCACCCGAGCGCATGGGGGGATAAGTTTGATGATTCAGTGATCTTGGCATTTGCCTTGACTCACTCCCAGGGTTCGTTAAGGGATGTTCTGAGGTCACTCCAAAGGAGGTGGTGAAGAAGGAGGTCATGGAAACCTTACTCACTGCAGATGAAGAGTTTCTACAGGACACTGTGAAACGGATGACCCAAACCAAGCATGAGTCGGAAGTGTCATATTGCCACCGATTCTGGGATGCAGTAGCTGGGGCATGGGAGGCGGATGATCTGCAGGTCCCTACCACTATTAAGACCTTTATCAATTCTCTGAGTCATGCAGATGTTAGGTTTGCCATACATCGGCAGAAGCCAACAACTACAGAAGAGGTTATAGTTCTGATAAAGACAGAGGGTATGTCTAGAGATGCTGAGAGGGCATTGGGGGCAGATAGCGATGAGGAGGAGGCCATGGATGTCTCCATGGTCACGCATAGCCGTACAGCGAGGGATAAGGGCTGTGAGATGGCGAAGGCTGCTGAGATACTTCGGGCTGAATTAGGGGAGGCGAAGCAGGCGTACAAGACTATACAGGGCGAGTTGAAGAGCCTGAGGAATCATGTTGATAGGAGGGATGAAAGACATGATGAGGCATCCAAAGGAGCAGGGCACCACAATGCATAGACTCCTGGGGATGGGGTACCGCCTGACTTCTATCAGCAGACTTTCTTGAATGCGGTAGTTGCCACTATGAAAGGTCAAGGTAGTGGGGGGAACTATCAGAACATGGGTCTATTCAACAGACTAGTGGCTGTAACAGCCAGCAGAACGGTTCTGGGAATGTGCAACAGGGCTTGGGATAGAACCAGCAAGGTAGAGAGGTTTATAACCAGCATGGGTCAAGGTAGTGGGGGGAACTATCAGAACATGGGTCTATTCAACAGACTAGTGGCTGTAACAGCCAGCAGAACGGTTCTGGGAATGTGCAACAGGGCTTGGGATAGAACCAGCAAGGTAGAGAGGTTTATAACCAGCATGGCGGGAGCCTGATACTACATAATGATTGCGGCCAGGGGGGTAGATTTCATAATGGAGGGGGACCTCCCCGGTCATTCAGCTGCTACTTCTGTGAGGGTGACCACCCGGTGGTGGATTGTCCACAGCGTGATGAGGCGGCAAAAGCCCTTAGGCATCTGCATAAGGTGTGGGGTCCGATGATCAGTGCCATGGAACAGAACCAGGGAAACTGATCGTCTCTCAGAGGGCACATTGTTAACTAGCGGTATTTTACACACTAGAATCTTGATAGGAAATAGAACCCTAACTTCTGTGTGTGGAGGCCGGAAAGCACTAATGTATGATATTACTCAAGCGATGATCCACTTACTATATCTGCTTACTATATCTGCTTACTATATCTGCTTACTATATCTGTTCCAAGAAATAGTAACCCAACAGAAATTAAGTGTGGTAAAGTCTAGTAGGGAGGGGTGGCTGGCTCCTCCTGCTCTGCTGTCTCCAGGTCATCTGCCTGCCACACCCAATGCCCAGCTCTTTTATTTAGATGGAACACATTCAAAATACAGGTACACAGTTGCTGGGAGTCTCATCAGTCAGAGACAGTAACATGGCATTTCATTGGCTGAACTCCTCCAGTCAGTGGTGGGGGGAGGCAGGGTGGGATTGGGTGGACCCCCACCACTCCCACCAGCCCCTCCCCCCTGCTTGGTAAGGGGGTGGGGGGCCAACCCACCCACCCCAAGACAGATACATATTTTCCATCAAGTTCACCAATCACACTTACATGGGAGTATCAACCCTATTTATCTTTACATATCACCAGTGGCCACCAGTCTCTTAGATTGGGACAACTCCAAAATAGTAGGAGTTTCTACATGCCTTACTTTGAGAATTACATATTGCATCATCTTTAGTTCAGCAAACTGTCACCAGGTGGGACAGGGAGGGCTCACCACACACACACACACACTCCACCTCCCACCTCCAGCCTGACACCTGGATTTGGTAGGTCCTGCAAACACTCACACACACACTGCCCCCATGCATTATCACCTGTGTGCTAACACTCCATCAGATACTGGCATCTGTAAATCATACCATAACAGGCACACATAACTCAGTTTCTTGACTTAATTATTATACCCATTCTGTGGCATTCTTCACAGACTACTTGTCTGGGTTAAGAAACCACAGTCTGCATCAACTGTATATGCTGGCCTTAGTTTCAGCATTTACCTCCCTTTATACAATATATAATACCAACAGACTTCAATTCAGTAATACATGTAAATATACCAATACAGTAATCATTTTCCAGAGTTCTTATCTCCAGTGGTTTATTTGATGTAGAACCTTAGAACAATCTGGTATTAATTATCACTTCACTTAATATACACAATCTACCATGGTTTCACAACTTGGTTTGAATATTATGCAGATGTATTTACCAACATGATAGAATGAATTAGGTATTATTAGAGCGGTTTTATAGGGCTAATTATATATTGGAATATTATTATAATGACTTTATAGAAATAACTGGATGATTTAAATATGATTAAAACACTTTTCTTAATGCTTCACATATGAGTTTCGTGGAAAGGAGATATTTGAGAATTTATTTAAACTATTATTTATTTATGAACCAGACCTAAAAAGTCGGAATGTTTTACAATGTGATTCCTACTTTGGGAGTCACCAGGGTTCCGATTTATGATAGGAAGGCCGACTTCTATGTAGTTGAGGACCTTCATGGGCATCAGGTGTTGCTATGCAGCGATGCCATGGAGGCCTGCAATGTGGTGATTTTTTATGAGTCACGGGAGGTTCAGCTAGGTGGCCAGATGCTCCCGTCGGCCCTTGTAGGTTACACCGACCATCGGTTGGAAGGGATGGTCTTGGAAATGGACTATTGGAGAGTGCTTCCCGAGGTTGTTTCCAGGGTAGGAGGAGCCATTGGGGACAGTGAAGGGGATTGAGATGCACATCAATACTATCCGACAGAAAGCGTACGGTATTCCTCTGGCCAAATGTCATGTCGTGGAGGAGGAGATAGAGAAAATGCTGGCCGACAATATAATCGAGCCAAGCTGTAGCCCATGGGCCAGTCCTTTGACACTCATGCCAAAGAAGAATGGGTCCATCAGGTTCTGTGTCAATTATCCAAAATTAAATATGCTAACCCTCAAGGATGCATATCCGCTCCCTAGGAGGTAGGGGAGGTAGCAACCAAACTGAACAACCTCCTGCTAAAACTGAATGGCTGGTGTGAGTCCAATAAAATAACCATCAATGCAAATAAATCTAAAACTGTACTCTTCTCACATACGGCAATCACAGGAAGAAACCTACAATGCACACTAGGAAACCAAACACTGGAAAGCGTAAATCACTACAAATACCTAGGCCTAGAACTACATAGCCAGCTAAACTACAATCTGTGTGTAACAAAAATCATACAAAAAGTAAATCACAAACTATGGCTATTTGCTAAACTAAGAAACTATATGACACAAGATATGTCAATAAAAATCTTCAAAGGCATGGTACTCCCCTACTTTGACTATGGGGATGTAATCTACATGGGTGCTAAAAAAGAGATACTTAAAAAATTGCAGATACTACAAAATAGGGCCCTGAAAATCTGCCTGAAAGTAGACAAACTACACCCCACTTATGACCTACACAAAAGAACTAAAGTAAAGCTACTAGAAAACCGAAGGATAATCCACCTAAAAACATTAGCATATGGATATAGCCAAGACATTAAGCGTCTAACCCAACCACTAAGGGACACCAGAGCAAGCAAGGCACCACTACTAAGGCAGACCAGAAGCCAGATCAAAGCCCATGAAAGGAGCACACTGGAAATGGCCGCCAAGGCATGGAATGCGCAAACGGTGAAAGAAAGACAAATCCCTGACCTAAAAACGTACAAAAAATATCTGTGCAAAATAAAAACTGGGAACCCCAACTGAACTGCACCACAAGGGGGCAGGTGATATGTCACGGCCCACCAACTGGACAGCCCAGGGCGGGATAACCGGAAATATAAAAGCCAGATAACATATCCAACAATAATATAAATCAAATCAAATTCAAACAAACATAACTCAACCACCTATTACGTACAGGCCTATGGACATGTAAATACAATAGACTAGTATAGAATTAAGTAGAAAAAAGCGGAAAACTCTTCCCAAGAAAACCCCAAAACACTAACATAGAACCCTGGGAAAACAACTAACATAGTAATAAGAATAGAACAAAAACTCAATGCCAAGAGGGCCCAAAAAAAACTAACATAGGCTACTAAGCGTACCAACAGATCTATCTGCTACTGAAATGCAGACAATCAAATAACTTATCAGCAGCTACTGCTTGGTAAGACAACACCAACACTACAGCTGGCCAGCATTGAAAACAAGCCTGGTTACCCGGGCTTACATGCTATGGACAGTATAAATACAGCCTCAATAAAACATTTTTTTTTTTTAAAGGATTCAGGAAATTTTCGATCAATTACATGGCGCAAGGATTTTCTGATCGATTGATCTAAAGTCAGGGTATTGGCAAGTGCCAATGGCTGCCAATAGTATTGAAAAGACCACGGTGGCTACCCACCGAGGTCTCTTTCAATTTATGCGATTGCAATTCGATCTGTGCAATGCACCAGACATGTTTCAGAGACTGAGGAACAACGTTCGCGCAGAGTATCTCGGAAAGTTCTCTTTGATATATCTAGACGACATCATGATATACTTACCCAATGAAGAGTCACACCTGGAGCATTTGTGACTGATCTTACAGACACTGCAGGACAAGGGTCTGGTGTTGAAGGAAACAAAGTGTCACTTTGGGATGAAATGACTGAACTTGTTGGGTTTTGTAGTATCCGATGAAGGGCTACACGCAGACCCCAAGAAGGTGCAGGCTATTAGTGAGATGGCCCTACCAAAGTCCAAAAAAGAGGTTAGGAGGTTGCTCGGTTGGGCAAATTACTATAGGCAACTGATAGTGAATTATGCCGATGTTGTAGCGCCAATGACTAACCTGACTCGAAAAAATGTACATTTCGTTTGGGATAGTGAGTGCCAGGGGACATAGGCGTAGCTGAGAGAACGACTCTTGAATTCAGTGGTATTGCAGTTTCCAGATCCGCACCTGTCATATAAACTGTATACTGATGCTTCTGATTACAGCATGGGGGCTATCTTGGTGCAAGCTAAGGATGAAGGGGTGGAGCGCCCTGTGTACATGATATCAGGTAGATTCAACCAGGTCCAAAGAAACTACAGTATGATAGAAAGTGATGCATATGCCATCATATATGCTCTGGTAAAATTGAGGCCGTATCTATATGGTGCCGATTTAGTGATTTACTGTGATTTACCGCTGAAGAGCCTGTTCACCGGTGTGATGAGAAACACTCGTGTCCAGCGGTGGGCGATGATTCTGGCCGAGTATGCAGCACAGATCAGGTACATGAAAGGTTGTGATAATGTGGGGGCGGACATGCTGTCCCGGTTGAGGTCAGCGAAGGTGATGGAAGAGCCACAGGAGATGATGCCATGGGTGTCTGGGATGGCAGCTGAGGAGGAAGGTCCATTCAAATACTACCAGTTGGATGTGTAGCTACTCGAAGCGGAGCAAAGGTAAATGAAGGAGCATGAGGAGGGTAGAAATGAGCAGACTGATTATACCCTTCATGAAGGACTTCTCGACAGGCTTCGGGCACTGGCGGGGAAACCCGAGTACCCACGGTTGGTACTGCCGGAAGGGTGTAGAAAGCAGGTGATCAAGAGAGCACATTTGGATGTAGGGCACATGGCTGCGGCAAAAACCTTGGAGTGGGTACGGGAGCACTTTGAGTGGGCTTGGATGGGTCGGGATGTGTGGAGACACGTGTCCAGATGTGCACCATGTACTGTCACAAAAGTTAAGCGTGACAAGCCACCCCCCACTGATATGCCTCTGCCGACCGCACCTGGATTGATGGTGGGAGCAGATTTGTTGGGACCCTACCCAGAGAGTAGGCAGGGAAACCGATATTTGCTTTCCATAATTGATCACTGGACTGGATATGTTGAAGCCAAGCCCCTACCAAATAAATCAGCTGCTCTAATCTATGATTACCTGTCTAAAGAATCGATTCCCAAGTACTCACCACCTGCTGTTATTTTTACTGACAGGGGATGTGAGTTCCATAACAAGTTGGTAGAGGGTTATCTTAAGGAGTTGGGGGTGGAGGTGCGGCACTCATCACCGTACCACCCTCAGAGTAATGGGATGGTGGAGAGGTACCATCGAACCCTGAAAGACATGCTGAAGAAGCTGGTGCATGCAAGGGCTTCTGAATGGCAAGATTATCTTGGGGACTCGCTGCTGGCTCATAGAACGACCAGTTCCAATTCAACTGGACATTCTCCTTTCTTCCTGACCTTCGGAAGGCATCCAAATAGGTCCCTTTGGAACCTAACAGATAGCACGAGGAGGGTCAACAACAAAGAAGCTGTTGCACAGAGGGTTGAGCAGTTGTCGTTGACACTGAGGGAGGCAGTAAAGAACCGAGAAATAAGCAGGCAATACAACCAAGCAAGAGTGGTTGATAAAGCCAATGCACCGATCATTGTGGTCAGAGACTCGATGCTAGTTTATGTAAATGAAGGTGGTCCACTTGATGCGCAATGGGACCCCAGATGCATGGTAACTAGAGTGTGGGGATTGGTCATCACATGCGTCGGACCAGAGAACATGTGGAGGACTGTTAATAGGGATCAGGTGAAGTTGGTCGATCCCGAGGTTCGGTATGAGGATATAAGGCTGAGACTCACAAGGGCGCAGAGGAAACAGAGCGGTAGGAAGAAGGATGGCATGACCAAGCAGGTTCAGGTAGAGTGAAAGCCAGGACTGAGGCGAAGCATGCACCTGTCCTAGGAAAGGAGGGCAGAGGGGATGGGGGTGCAGGTGGAGTGTCAAAGGCGGGAGCTAGCTTTAAGTTAACAGGGCCAGAGGATGCACTGCTGCCCTCCACACACCCGTCTATGAGGGATGTGGAAATGTGTCCAGTAGGGGATGTGGAAACTCCCATGGACGTTGATGAAGCTGCCCGGAGAATGTCATTTGGGGGGAGAAGGAATAGTGGGAAAGGGGCTGCGCACCATTACAACACCAAGGGGAGGGGTAGCAAGAGGGGGAGAGATGAAACATCACCAAATCCTCAGCAACCTACCCGCAATGTGCGAAAGGAGCATAGGGGACCCTCCAAACCCACCACCTGTCCCGACGGGGCCAAGTCAGCGGGGCATCCCAACCAGCCATGCTTACCCCATTCTGAGTCAGCCCCTCTGAGGCTCCATCCAGCAGACCCAACCGGCCCGATAGGTTCTACACCGTACACACATACAGGCAACTGCTTCACAAAACAACTTCCCAGGTTGGTTGCAACTGACGGAGATGGCGGCAGTGGAGGCGAGGAGCATCATGGCCAACGTGGCCACAACCAGCACAGTAACCAGTCAACACCGAGGGCTGGAGGGACAAAGCGAGGTGCTGTCATGCCAGAGGTGCCTGCTTCAGACCATCTGCTGCGGTCGAATGTGAGGGGATGGCTGTTCCCCTCGGGTTCAATGGAGCTGGAAAAGAAGAGGATCTGCCTCGAAGCTATGCAGGTCACCGCTGAACAGACTGGTGAGAGGTGCAATTAGGTGTATTGTGAAGATTGTTTTGGTGGTGTGTGACGCGGGCAGATTTGGATAGCATCTCATCATGCATTGAACTCAGTGTGTTGATGCACTCCAGACGCGGTACCCATGCCAGGGGCGCATCTATTAACTTTGCTAGTCACACACTGAAGTCCCGCAGTAACACATAAATAATTGCACTTCGACTGGACGGCAACTCTACATGTCTACCCTGCTCATCACGGCGTAGACATAACAAGAATCTACACGCAATTGCCACTGTGTTAGGTAGTGTCGGCAATTGCGCTTCGTGAGAGTAGCAGCAGAAGTGGGTTCCTAATTCATATAACTTAGTTAATGTGGGTCACCAGGATTATGAAATCCTTATCAGTAAGTTCCTTGAGTGTGGGAGCACAATAAAGTAGGGTGTATATTGTACTAATTGCCATGTATTTATATTTTGAGCCTACCACCTCACGCATATGATCAGTGGATATTCACTGAGTAATTTTTGCCTTGACTGCATAGATACATGCTGTCCAAATGCAGTTGCATAGTGTTTTGTGACAGAGTCACAAGTTTGGGGTTCGATGTCCTCAGTGCACGGGGGATGAAGACCAGCTACTTGTTGCACTGTTAATAAAATAGGATTGAGAGTATTCTTCCAGTATACAGGTATGTCAGGGTATTAAGCACCCAATGTCAGACCTGCTCTGGGGAAGATTGCGCCTTGGGTACCAAAGGATGCAACAGGCAGTAAACCGCTGGCTGTCAGATGATCATTTCGATCAATCAGCCTGGACAACCAGATGAGATCAGCTGTCTGACACTCTAGATCAGTCCATCATCAGTCGCCTAATGCTGTCACTGTAATTGAATAGGCTAAATAAGTTGGGGACACTTGGACTTCGGGAGGGTTGAGCTCGCCAGTACAGTGCACCACAGTGTAAAATAGTAGTTAGCAATTTCAGTAACTATGAGCAGCAATATGCAAATTCTAATATTAATCAGAACTAATGGTGGACATATAACTAGTATATGAAGCATCCAGCAGTCAGGCTAGAAGGGAATGTGTGGAGGTAACCCATGGGTGAAATAGACTGGGTGTTATTTGGCCACAGGCTGAGGTGGATAATTGGTTGTAAACCACTGTAAAGTTAACTTGAAGGGAAATAAAGCTGTAACACTGTTCTATATATAGACATCAGAGAGGACTTGTGCATTCAGTAAAGCCAGGTGGCGGTGGTTAGTTTGGGTATGTTTGTGTAAGAGCTGGGGCTCTGTTGGGGTGAAGGGGAATGGGTGCAGGTGCAATTACCTAGAGTGGACCAGGCCCTAAAGGTGGTCTTAGTGGGAATGTCTAGTACTGGGAGGATTATTTAGGAATGCATTATCGGAAATGGTCGTTGGGGTTGAGTTGCAACATATGCTGAGTATGGCAATAATGGAGCAGAGCTTGTTGTGAAGCTCAGCAGTTATAAGTTGCGAGTAGTTACAAAGATAGTGTCGCCGGGTAAGGTGAAGCTGGTGTTACCGGTGAAAGTACAAACCCTCCAAAATAGAGAGGGACATGAAACCTAGAGTTTTGCGAATGCACTGCGTTGACCTTGCACGGTTAAAAGGTGGTGTATACGCAACATCTGTTGGTTTTTTCAAGAGAGTCCAAGGAGTAGTATTGCAAATTGGGAATTGGGAGGGTACTTTCTTGGTAATGAAAAGATGATGGTCACTTTTCCCTTATGTAATGTACTGTACTTGAGGTAAATGACAAAGCAGTGGTAGTAAACGTATGTTGGTGTACCCTGCGGTTAAAATTATTGCATAATTCATTTGTGTATGGTACCCTGTGGTTCTATCAAACTTGGGTTTGCTCCAAGCCTCGTCTTGCCTTATTGTTGTGTATGTTAATAATTTTTTTGCGTTTCAGCAGTCTGGAACGAGTACCATTCCGGAGAATGGTGGTGTAAGTGATTCAGGTATCACCCCAGGGGTGTGGTACTGGTGGTTCTTAAGCGTGATTACACATTAATGCGAGGAGTATATCGCATTATGGTATGCAGGTATAGCAATACCTCAGGGAGTTTGACGCCCCTGCCTTGCAGAGTTCTAAGCCACTGCCTTGTGGTACAGGTCCTTGACAGAACCGAAGGCTAAGGGAGCAAACCCTAAACAGAAAACCATGTCACTGTGGCAGCATTACGGGCGGTTGATGTATGGAACTCCCAACATCTCCCGACCAGCCACTGCAGGGACAAATAGTTTTGCGCCTGTCTTGACATGTTCTTGCCGGTGTGAAACCTCTATTTGCTCCCCGAGAGAGTGCCACTGGTAACTTGCAAAAGCCAGCACCACTTCAACACTTTTGCAGGCAGCTTTCATGAAATGTACAACCGCACAAACGGAGACCTTTTCCGACAGCAAGAGAGTTGTGGCAAGATGGAGCGAACACTTCCAGAAGCTACTCAACGTCCCTGGCGACATAGATCACGAAGCTCTGAACCTCATCCAGCAGCGCATTACCAAAACATGCCTCGATGAGATTCCAACCATGGATGAGATGGCTAGAGCAATCGCCAGCCTGAAAGATGGCAAAGCACCTGGGGGTGATGGAATTCCTGCTGAGGTATGGAAGCATGGAGGAGACAATCTGCTCAACAGACTGCACCAACTAATCACCAATGCCTGGGAGGAGGGTTCTGTACCCCAAGCATGGAAGGATGCCAGCATTGTAACCATCTACAAGAAAGGTGATCGAACAGACTGTGGGAACTATAGAGGAATCTCTCTTCTTTCCATAGCAGCGAAGATCTTCGCCAGGATCCTACTCAACAGACTATCTATTCACATAACACCTGGTGTAGTTCCGGAGTCACAGTGTGGCTTCAGAGGTAACCGGAGCACTGTGGATATGATATTTTGTCTCCGACAGCTACAAGAAAAGTGCATTGAGCAGGACCGACCACTGTACATGGTATTTGTCGATTTCACTAAGGCATTTGATACAGTTGGGAGGACCGGGCTATGGCAGCTACTGAGGAAGTACGGATGCCCAGAGAAGTTCACAACTATGATCGAGGCTCTACATACAGGAATGATGGCGAACGTTAGTGCTGGAGGGGAAGTCTCGGAATCGTTCGTGGTTACCAATGGGGTCAAGCAAGGTTGTGTACTGGCCCCCACGCTCTTCTCCATCTTCCTATCAGCAGTGCTAGACGAGGCTTTCCGAGACATGGGGGATGGCATCTATATACAGTCCAGACAGAGCGCTGACCTATTCAATGTCGCACACTTCAGAGCGAAGACCAAGACTACTCAGATACTGGTGAGAGAGCTACTATTCGCAGATGACAGTGCACTGGTTGCCCACTCTGCTGAAGAGACCCAGAAAATAGTGGACGCTTTCTCCGATGCATCAAAGAAGCTTGGCCTGAAAATTAACATCAAGAAGACGGACGTGCTGTACCAACCCAACTCTACAAGAACCCGAGAGGAGGAGATCATGGTTGACGGAAACAAGCTGAACTCTGTTCCGGAATTCACCTATCTCGGAAGCACTATATCAAGTGATGGACGCATTGATGCTGAGATACAGAGGAGGATGGCCAAGGCTAGCGCATCTTTCGGCCGACTACGCCAGAGACTCTGGAACAACCACCATGTGTCCATTCGGGTCAAAGGTAAGATCTACCGCGCAATCGTGCTATCCACCCTACTATACGGAGCCGAGGCCTGGACAGTGTACAGACAGCAGGTGAAAAAGCTGCATGCCTTCATGATGCGACATCTGCGTTCAATCATGAGGCTAACCTGGAAGGACAAAGTGACGAATAAGGAAATACTCGAACGGATGGGGCTGCCCTCTATGGAAGATCTTCTGATCAAAAAGAATCTCCGGTGGACTGGACACCTCATGAGGATGTCATCAGACAGGCTACCAAAGCAGATCCTCTATTCTCAACTGTCTTCTGGTTACAGAAAGAGAGGGCGCCCTCGTCTCCGGTTCAAAGATACCATCAAGAGAAACCTGAAGCTGAGAGACATTAAGACCGACTCATGGACACAACTCTCACAGCAGAGAGCTAAATGGAGAGCGGCAGTCAAGTAATGAAAGCAGTCTTTGTCACTTCGCGACCGACAGCATGATGATGATATCGCATACAGTGATTTCATATGACAAGGTGTCATTTTCGTGTGGTCGAATATTGTGAATTTTGCGAGGAGTATATCGCATCATGTGGCAAACACTGCTTGGTGTTGACCTGGGAGGTCAAAAACGTATTGACTAGGTCTTCCCATCTGCATAATTAACGGATGGTGGAGTACCCATAGGCATACGTGTGTATTGTGCATTTTATTGCTAGGGATTCGGACGCCTTGCCGGGGGCGTGCCCATTCGTGGACACGTCCGTTCAGTAGGGGCCAACGAATCTCTGAAGAGAGTGATAAGACAAGGCGTCCACTAGGCAGGGCCTAGAGTATTTCATGTGCAGGGCACATTGATGAATGACTGTGGTGGTATGCCAAATCTTGGTCGGGTTGGCATGACGTACATGGGTCATGTATAAGTAATGAATATCCATGGTGGTACGGCAACTCTGGTAGGGTTGCCCTGGCAAACATGGGTCATGTGAAATACGTGTTTGGTACCAAAATCGGCGCTGGGGTAGGGTTGTGAATCCAGTCCGGGAGACAGAGAGTGTGTGAAATCGCAAAATGAGATATGGTGTTTAAAATCTCAAGTTGAGATTGAAGTGGTAAAATCTCAAGGTGAGATAAGAGTACAATCTCAATGGAGATTACATGTGTTTAAAATCTCAAGGTGAGATTGAGAGTGTTTAAATCTCAAGTGTGAGGTTCAGGTGTTATTTTGATCTCAAGGTCAGATCACGGTTAAAACCCCTTTTGTTTTAAGCTTCAAGGTGATACTCGGTGTTTACATTCCCAATGAGAGACTCGTAGTTGTACAATCTCAGTGTGAGATTCGAGTAGTTTAAGTTTCAAGTAGACTTACTGAGGTATCCTATTAAGTCTCAAAAGACTTACTGTGTATTTTATATACATGTATACTGGTTTGTTCTACTAAATGAGTCTCATAGACTTATCTTTTAAGTCTTGCATCGTCTTCTATCTTAGACTCTGTGAGACTCAGTGTAATCAAAGATATCACTGTTTTGTTAAAGTTAGGACATTGCTGGGGCGCAAACTTGGAACATTTGTGGGCACAATACGATATACCACAATGTTAAGTATATACATTAAAGCTGTACTCGTCAATTCTTAATCAAGGGTTATTCAATGCGCTGTGGGCCAGTGAGTTTAATAACGGAGCGGAGATTATAATTGACATATGTACAGGTTAATAACCTCGATCATCACTATCCTTTTCATTTTTGTCTATAGTTATCATAGAAATCATGTAAATAACTTCTCACCTAAAAACCATTACTTGTATTCAATTATTACACTTATCTTTATAAATTATCATATAAACTAAATAACTCTAGATAGATGTATGTATGTATGTAAATATATAATCATTAACTGTAACACTAATCGCTGCAGGAGTGGGAGATTGCGCCTAACGTTTCGTACTCCAGTCATTCCGACTGGGTCCACGGTAGTATGCCGCCAAATACTATGAGTTCGGTCCACCACCAGGTCAGTTCTCAGTGGAGTCCAGGGAGATCAGAAAAAATGGTTTAAAGCTTTTCTACAGTTCTGTTAGTGGGGGCATATCATTCCTGATGCGACATGTGCGTTCAATCATGAGGCTAACCTGGAAGGACAAAGTGACAAATAAGGAAATAGTCGAACAGACAGGGCTACCCTCTATGGAAGATCTTCTGATCAAAAAGAATCTCCGGTAGACTGGAGACCTCATGAGGATGACATCAGACAGGCTACCAAAGCAGATCCTCTATTCTCAACTGTCTTCTGATTACAGAAAGAGAGGACGCCCTCGTCTCCGGTTCAAGGATACCATCAAGAGAAACCTGAAGCTGAGAGACATTAAGACCGACTCATGGACATCACTCTCACAGCAGAGAGCTAAATGGAGAGTGGCAGTCAAGTAATGAAAGCAGTCTTTGTCGCAACGCAACCGACAGCATGATGATGGTGATGATAATTCCTACCAGTTGGTGAGGGGCGAAAGCTTGTCATCAGCCAGGTTTACTCACCTGCAACCTAGTAGGTAGAATTAGAACTAAGCTTAGTATCCAAGCTTCGGCTTGGGGGGCTAATGTGTGTAATCCAAAATTGTTACAGTTGTGGTCAGGATCAAACATCGATCCATTTTTTCTTTAAATATAACCAGAAGTAAGCGGGAAGCAGTTGCAAGGCAGAGGCAATAATGGGATGTAAACAGGACCAATAAGTGAAAGGAAAATATGGGGTGAGGGCGATATTTAGAGGTCTCATTCAGGGGGCAAGTGAGCTGCGTGTACCATGAGCAGGGACAGCACAGCTGAATACTGGAGGGGCTCTTAGGAGTCAAAGTGGAGGTGAAGCTTTAGATTCACGTAAGGTGCAAAAGGAATTGATGGCATTCCAAAACTGAGTTGGATACCGGGCACTGCGGCACCCATACTAGGGGTGCAAAAAGGTTGGGATGCACTGGTAGTCAGACAACCTAGGGGAATAAGTTGTTGTGAGTACCAGCAACCAAGTGCGAATATATATACATTCCCCAAGGGAGGGAACTACTTACGGTGAGTCACAAGTGATAGAGATACACTCCAGGTATTATGGCGTGAGGAGTCCATCAGTCATGGTAAGCAGAGCTTGACTTCGCGAAGAGTGTGTCGCTGGGGTCGCTTGCACGTCCATATAAGGATAAGGGGGTCCGAAGTAATCAGACCCAGACCTATGGAATGGTCACATATGTATGGTCCAGGCACAATTAGGAGAAGGAGTTAAGGAACCTGAACAGACGGAATAACTAGGGGCGATAATCGATGTAAAATATTCCAACTTTTTAGGTCTGGTTCATAAATAAATAATAGTTTAACTAAATTCTCAAATATCTCCTTTTCACGAAACATATATGTGAAGCATTAAGAAAAGTGTTTTAATCATATTTAAATCATCCAGTTATTTCTATGAAGTCATTATAATAATGTTCCAATTATATAATTAGCCCTATAAAACTGCTTTAATAATACCTAATTCATTCTATCATGTTGGTAAATACATATGCATAATATTCAAACCAAGTTGTGAAACCATGGTAGATTATGTATATTAAGTGAAGTGATAATTAATATCAGATTGTTCTAAGGTTCTACATCAAATATAACCACTGGAGATAAGAACTCTGGAAAATTATTACTGCATTGGTATATTTACATGTATTACTGAATTGAAGTGTGTTGGTATTATATATTGTATAAAGGGAGGTAAATGCTGAAACTAAGGCCAGCATATACAGTTGCTGCAGACGGTGGTTTCTTCACCCAGACAAATAGGCTGTGAAGAATGACACAGAATAGGTACAATAATTAAGTCAAGAAACTGAGTTCTGTGTGCCTGTTATGGTATGATTTACAGATGCCAGCATCTGAGGGAGTGTTAGCACACTGGTGACGATGCATGGGGGCAGTGTGTGTGTGAGTGTTTGCAGGACCTGCCAACTCCATGTGTCAGGCTGGAGGTGGGAGGTGGAGTGTGTGTGTGTGTGTGTGGTGGGCCATCCCTGCCCCACCTGGTTGCAGTTTGCTGAACTAAAGATGATGCAATATGTAATTCTCAATGTAAGGCATGTAGAAACTCCTACTATTTTGGAGTTGTCCCAATCTAAGGGACTAGTGACCACTGGTGTTATGTAAAGATACATAGGGTTGATACTCCCATGTAAGTGTGATTGGTGAACTTGATGGAAAATATGTATCTGTCTTGGGGTGGGTGGGTTGGCCCCCACCCCCTTACCCAGCAGGGGGGAGGGGGCTGGTGGGAGTGGTGGGGGTCCACCCTCTCCCACCCTGCCTCCCCCCACCACTGACTGGAGGAGTCCAGCCAATGAAATGCCATGTTACTGTCTCTGACTGAGGAGACTCCCAGCAACTGTGTACCTGTATTTTGAATGTGTTCCTTTTGAATAAAAGAGCTGGGCAGGGGGTGTGGCAGGCAGATGATCTAGAGACTGCCACTCCTCCCTACTAGACTTTACCACACTTAATTTCTGCTGGGTTACTATTTCTTGGAACTGATTTAGTAAGCAGATATAGTAAGTAGATATAGTAAGTAGATATAGAAAGCAGATATAGTAAGCAGATCATCCCTTGAGTAATATCATACACTAGTACTTTCCGGCCTCCACACACAGAAGTTAGGGTTCTATTTCCTATAAAGATTCTAGCGTGTAATGTCTCTCCAATCTTCAAAAAGGGTAACAGAAGTGATCCCGGAAACTATAGGCCAATCAGTCTAAGATATGTAGTGTGTAGGTTGCTGGAATCAATAATAAGAGATGGCTCACCTTGTCAAAAACAACATATCAACACAGCAGCATGGCTTTGTGTAAGGAAGATCTTGTATGACCCAACTATTAGCATGTATGGATGAGTGGACCTGCATTGTTGATGATTTTGGAGATCTGGATGCTATTTATCTAGATTTCCAAAAAGCATTCAATACTGTTCCACAACACCGACTGCTAAAAAGATTGCATGGCTATGGTATAAGAGATATCCTACACTAGATAAAAGATTTTCTGAGTCACAGAAGACAGCGAGTCATTGTAAATGGCAAACCATCAGGATGGTGCTCAGTGAAAAGTGGAATACCTCAGGGCAGCGTCCTTGGACCAGTCTTATTTGTGATATATATCAATGACTTACCAGAAGTTGTACATTCTATGGTTCAAATGTTTGCTGATGATACCAAAGTATTCTGCTGTATGGAGAAAGGTAGTGACTCCGGGGACTTGCAGAAGGACCTCAACAACATGCAGAAGTGGTCAAGTGATTGGCAGCTGAAGTTTAATGCTTCAAAATGCAAAGTGATGCATTTAGGGGACAAAAACAGCAAGCACATCTATGCAATGAACGATGGGGTGAATAATGTTCCGCTCTCCGAAACAATGATAGAAAAGGACTTGGGTGTCAAGGTGGACAACAAACTGACATTCAGTGACCACATCCAGGAAGCCGCCAACAGAGCTAATGGAATACTGGCCATCATTCGAAGATCGTACACATACCTAGACGAAGATGTGTGCAGACTGTACACATCCCTTGCGCGTCCACTTTTGGAATATGGAAATGTTGTGTGGTCACCACTCTACAGGAAGGATGCTGAGTCCTGAAGCTGAGGAAGCGGTACTCCAGACTGGACCTGTGACACAACTTTTTTGGCTTTAAGGTGGTTGACCTGTGGAATGACTTACCAGAAAATGTCATAGCAGCAGAGTCGGTGAACTGTTTCAAGTCCTGACTGGATACATACTGGTCAAGCATAACGTATATCTTGGAGCCAGTGACAGTTGCTACAATCCACCACATCTGAAGAACTGTCTCGATTTCTATTAATTTAGACCAGCTAACTGGTCCAAGGTCTATTATAGCTGTATCCTATTGATTGATTGATTGGGTGAGTGTAGGGTGAAGTGTGTGTGGGTGGGGGTGCAGTGCTGCCACTTTATACTTTTTCGAAAGTATTACACTTTTTCAAGGAAAAACTACTTTTCATTCTTTTTTCATACTTTTTTTCAACCTTTCATTCTTTTTGTGAATGTAGTATTTCACCTGTGGATGTGAGTGCACTTCACTATGCTTGCTAGTCACTGCAATGTGGGCAATATCGGATGAAATTGGCTTTTTGTCGCAGGTTCTGCTCTTTGTCTGGTTATGGCTTAGCGGGGTTTTCTGTCTTGGTCACATCTAAAACCATATTATAATGGCTATCTACATGCAACCGACAGTGTGCTCCAATGGCGACTCCATAGTGAGTGCGTAATTTTGATACTTAGAAGAAAAAAAGATTTTATACCTTTTTTGTGGGTAAAGATCCAGTGGCAGCTCTGGGGGTGGAGTCTGATATGGCTGCATCCACTTTGGCTGTGAACTGTCAAATTCTACTGGCCGCTCAGCCAGCCCTGCTCCTGACATCCCACCTACCAAGGCGCTGGTTGAGTCATGTAATGACATGGGCAATCGGTACACGCCCACATGTTAAAAAAAGCAAGGAATTACGTCTTGTTTATCAAATATCACGCTCAGATGTAACTAGCATAGGCAGCCAGGCATGTAAGAACGTGATGTTGCGGTAATTATTTGTATGGGTATTATATGGAATATACATATATATATATATATATATATATATATATATACATATATATATATATATATATATATATATATATATAGTGTGTGTGTCAATGTATATGGGTCGTTCTCAGAAAATGTGTACCACTTGAGGTAGTCTACTTGAAATGCATATTTCAAAGAAACCCATTATTGGAGTGTCAATATTTTGATTTCATCATTTAGCCCGATAATGTGGGAGATATTTTAGATCATAAGTAAATGTTAATATTGTGTATTATGGATCTTATTGGGATGGATGTAGCTAAATAAATAGAAAATTACATCACTAATTTGTGACATTGTCAACAGCATTGAAAATAAAGTGTCACAAACTTAATGAAGACCTCTGAAGAACAGCACATTACACTTCAAATGGTCATATACAATGTCTTCATTAAGGTGAAGACATTTATTTTTAAACAAAATTAAAGAAATTATATAATAGGTAACTTTTTCTGGAGTCATTAACATCGTAACATTTTGTTTCCACTTGCAAGTACTATGAAGCTCTGTATCAAACACTGAGTACAGCTACAGTGCAGGAACTATTTTCACCATTTGACACTCTATGCACAGACACAGTTATAGTATAGTAAAAGATAAATCCTGAAATTGACCCTAAACATTGAAATTTGAGCCAAACATTTGTGTAAAATTGTTGATTCCACTTAGACTGTTACTTTGTTAATATTTTTCTACTTTTCTCATTAATCATCACAAATAACACAAAACCATAGCAATGAGGTTTCAAATTATTATTACTACTGTTTATAAAGCAAGTGGCATGTGAAATGTCCTAAAAATGTCAAGCTTTGTGTGGAAAATATTTGATTTTGGAGTCAGATTGGTTTCCATGCTATACTGCTATTTATTGGGTGTGAGCATCATTTGACCTACATACAAATGTCAGAATATGTTTATTTTCAATTATTAAGATGCAAAAGGACATACACATTGAGGAAGCTTGCATATAGTCATTTTGATTTGGTGGTTCTGATTTCACAGTATTGGTACACAACTTCTGAGAATGACCCATATATGTATATAATTATATATACAGTAAAACCTCTCTAAATAGACCGAGCATGGGACTGGCTTTAAGTGGTCCATTTAGGGAAGTGGTCGGTTTAGAGAGTTAGAATATCCTTACAATGGTATTGTTGGGACCCAAATAAAGCGATCGATATAGGGGAGTGGTCGATCTGTGGAGGGGTCGGTATAGAGAGGTTGTACTGTATATGTATATGTATATATAGATATATGTATGTATATGTATAAATATATATATACGTATATATATATACATATATATATATATACTTTCTCTGATGTAATTTTTAGTAATCCATTATTTGGTATCTATTTTTAACGTCATGTCAAGAGGGGGTAACTTCAATATAATAAAGAGGAAAAGAAAAGGTAAAATATTTGCAAATACTAACATGCTAGAAATCCGATTATATAATCATATAAAGGAAACTATTCAATGAACAAGTTTGGTTAAACAAAATTAAGAATAAGAATAATAAAAGGTGCTTTATATATATATATATATATATATATATATATATATATATATATATATATGAAATGGGCGAGACTACTCGACCGATGGAAATGCGGGCTGGGCTGATTAGCTCGCATTCTGAAATGCGGGCTACTCACCAGGCTCGCATTTGCCACCATTTGCGGGGCCGGGTTCCCTGCTGTAACGCGTCGCCAGGAGACGTCAATTGCGACTCTCCTAGCAATGGTGGAAGGTCGAGTGCTCGGGCTCCGACTCATCAGACGTGTTTCTGCATGCTCTGATTTCTTAGATGAGATTTAGGCTTTTATTGTCGAAATTCCAAACTTATTTAACTTAACTAATACAGGAGGGGATAGACTTATTGTATTTAATCGGTATTCAGTGAAATCAATCTATGAAAGAACATTTATTGTACTAGTTAGGGTAAGAATAAAGCCGTGAGCTATTGGAAAAGTGAATTGGAATGTTCCTTGCATTCTTTACTATTCTCTAGTCTTCTTGTAGATTAACCGCTATGGATAACCTGATATTCGATTACTTTATATGTAATTAAGGGCCTTATGCCTGGTAGGCCTTATGCAGCCGATTAATCCATCTGCGGGGAGATAATAACAGACATATTAACAGAATTAACATAGTCCTATTTGGCTGAAAATAAGACATTAACTTAGGCTGATTATCAGTAACAGTAGCAGAGACACAGGGAGCGTCTGCTTAGTTCTGGATTAATTCAAACATAATAATACACACCGAACGGCGGGGAGGATAGCCAGTTAATTGAAATAACAAGTAATTGCTTTGGTATGATAAATGCGAGGAGGGACCAAGAACCATATTTATATGATACTCTGGCTGTCCGCCCTTAGCCCGGGAATGACAATGACGGCGACGGTCTACCTGCAGACGGGACGAGAGGCGTGGCGGCCCGCGGCAGGCCCCCGGAAATTCACATGGCAATAATTACATAATTTAACACGTAGGCTCGCCTTAAGCGGGGATGGAATAGCCTAACGGTTAAACTGATTGCCGTGACAAATATATATACCATATATGTCCCAATAGACGCGCAGTGTGCGAGTGCAGACACATGGATGAACATCTATTCAAAGTCAAAGAATTTCATGAATTTGTTTTTGTTGTGCCTCTGAAATAAAGTGGGATTGTTTTATTCTATGTGCATTCAGTCTGAATATGATCGTAAATTTTGATTTGTTTTTGTCGTGCCTCTGAAATAAAGTGGCATTGCTCTCGGGCACAGATGATGTGGAGGTTGAGGTTTGGAAAGCTGAAAGCTTTCCTGAAAGCTGCCTGCAAAAGTGTTGAAGTGCTGCTGGCTTTTGCAAGTTACCAGCGGCACTCTCTCAGGGACCAAATAGAGGTTTCACACCGGCAAGAACATGTCCAGACAGGTGCAAAACTATTTGTCCCTGCAGTGGCTGGTTGGGAGATGTTGGGAGTTCCATACATCAACTACCCTTGATGCTGCCACAGTGACATGGTTTTCTGTTCAGGGTTTGCTCCCTTAGCCTTCGGTTCTGTCAAGAACCTGTACCACAAGGCAGTGGTTTACAACTCTGCAGGGCAGGGGCGTCAAACTCCCTGAGGTATTGCAATACCTGCATATCTGGTTTGGGAAGACATGGCTTTTATTCAGGCGCCACCGCCCCATCATGCATTCAGTGTTATCAGAGGACAGTAACGGCCGACATAGTCATGGTAGATGATCAGTTCATAGTATGAGATGAAATATGGGAACATATGAAACATAACATAGCAGAGTAAATTTTATTCATATGAAAAGGAAATTTAGATCAAAGCAGTTTAAATGAGTGATGAGAAACATTAATCAAGTATCATTTAATCATGGTTAAATGTTTTACCACCTTGATATGTGAATTGCACGGTTTTCAATTCTGTGGCAATTATGAAAAGTCAATTGTCAATCTCTTTTTGTATTAATTTTTATGAGTCTTTTGTATTTGTTGTTTGCTATGTTTTGATTGGCTGTGCCAATCATTGAGCCAAGCCAGATTATCGGTCTTTGTTCTGTGTGGCCTTGATGAGTATGTTGTTGACTTTGTTGGAATCGGTGGTATTTATGTATGTTTTGTGTGCAGCTGACGCCCAGCCCCCGAATCGTTGTGCTTCGAGTTTGGAGCTGCCAGATGCAAAGGCAATTGTGGCTGCTGCCTTCCTTATAGCATGGAGTGCGTATGGTGTAAAGAACAAGATGTTAACACTGCGAGTACTGATTCACAACTGGCTTATTATTCGATCAACCATTGCCACCTTGGCTATATTACATCATAAGGGTTGTGGGCTCTCATGCTGGGCTCGGATGCAGCGAGACCATATCGTCATATTGGCGAGACATAACTCGCATATATTATGTCTCCCTTTTTTTCTTTTCTTTTTATTTCAGTTTATAATAATGACAACAATAGCATGTATTAGGGCGTACATCGGTTGTTATGATATGTTTGTTCATCTCAAGCATTTGCTTAATAGATTTACAATCAGCAATGAAAATATCTTGCGTGTCTAACATCAATGGTAATAGAACAAGAACAAAATCTTTTTTTAATTATGCGACATATTCACAGTTAATATGTCCTTCAAAGATTTTTTTTTCTTAACGACTAACAACTTCTTAATGACTACCAACTTTAAATAAAAGAAAAACGTTATTTGTTAAAACATAGAACAAATAGGAAGTATTATAAAGAACATCTTATTTATATGATGGATGTTTGTTTCGTTAATTACAAGTCTGAAAGATTTAACTATATTACTAGTATCAGCATGATAGAAGTTACATTTGGCTCAAGTTACACTATTTGCGAGTTGTCTGTATGTCTATGTTCGTGTCAGTTATATGCAAGTACATATTCAACAATTTTTATTTTTCAACAATAATGGAACACGGGTTATATTTTATTAACGTATGCATTTTGTTCAACAACCATGCACATATGACAGCAATGTGTTATAACAAGTAGAATTATACTACGTTTAAGAATTGTGTATTGGGGCTTCCGTGAAGTCATTAGTATCTGAGCGGTTGTGTTGAGATATTTGTTGTGTTTGAAATGTGGTTGGTGTAGTCAGCTTTGACAGTGCGCACGTGTTTGTGTCACCCGCTCGGGTTGCTTGGATGTAGTTAGCTTTGGGTGTGCGCCGATCTATTTTGGGCATGACTTAGGTCGGTGCTATGCCGTACCTTTGTGTCCTACGTGTGATTCAACAGTACCTGGTCGTGTAGGGGATTTCATTTGTCCCGCTTGTACTGACTGTTTTCGGTGTGCTAGTGGTGCGTGTTAATTGGCGATGTTCTTGTCCTTTGTTAGGGATTTGGAATATGTGTGTGCGGTTTCGTTTTATTCTTTTGCCTGTGTTGTTAAGTATCTGATAGTTGCGTGACCCTGGGTTGTTTGTTTTAGTGATAACGCCATTTGACCATTTTCCTTCGTGCATTTTATATTTAACGTTGTCTATAGCCGTGTTCACACGGGGAATGTAAATCGATTCGCAGAAAGCGACTTGCCTAGTTCGCCTCACATTTCTCGTGTGAACGGGCGTCTGATGCACATTAGGGCTGATTCGATTCACGTGATGCGGATACTGTAAACCACCTCTCGAGGTAGTATACGTGAGGCGATTTCTGTGATTCAATTTATTTTGCCCGTGTGGACGCATCTGAGGCGGATTAAGCACCTCACACGCACGCGCAGTCGACCTTAGTTTGTTGACTTTCCGGTCGATCAAAAGCGCATATTATATAATTTAATTAATGAAACCGCTATCTATGCACAGATATTTTTTTCATCATTTATTTTTATGGTTTCACTGCCCAGCAGAAGTTTTGACCATTCCAAACCAATACGATTCAGTCATTACATATCTAGGTCGAACCCACACTCTCTGGTGCCGGCGTCGTCGAACCCAAAATGGCACTGGTTCGTCTGGACTTGCTCATGCGCAGATTTCGATTTCCGGCCCAAGTACTGCCCGTGTGAACGGATGCCTAATTTGCCTCACCTGATTCGATTTGCCTGATTCGCCTCACATTTTGCCCGTGTGAACACGGCTTATTATGTGTAATTGTTTAAGCACTTTTCCGGCACGCTTGTCATAGTATTTATTTTGTGTTTCTTGCATTTGTTCATCTGAGCTGTTTTTCGATTTTTGTACTGAGGGTTTTAAGTTTTTATGTGTTGTCGGTAATTTAGATTTGAGTCTGCGACTCATTAATAATTCCACTGGTGAAGCGTCTATGACTGATAGCGGGGTGTTTCTGTAATTTAGCAGTGATAGATTATAATCTATGTTGTCTGTGTTACCTTTTTTTATTAACTTCTTTAAGGTTTGAGCTTATCGCTACACTTGCCCGTTGCTTTTCAGGTAATGGGGGTTAGAAAACTGATGCTTTAACCCATATTGTGATGAAAATTCACTAAATTGACGGCATGTGAATTCGGGACCATTGTCCCATATTAAAGTGTTTGGAATGCCGTGAGTGCCAAAGATCTCGGCTAACGCTTTGATTCTTTGCTTGTTGTTTTACTTAATTCTCTTACATCTGGGAATTTTGGCTGCCTCTAAACAAGATATCATTATCATCAGTAATTTAGTCTTTGAATTTGTAGAAGGGTCTAACAGTTATATGAATGTTTTTGTTGTTTGCCAGCCATCCGTTTTGTACCAACCGTGTGACCTCTTGTAATGTTGTATCACTTGCTGTTTCATATTGTATGCATTGCCTGATGTTATTCGCCAGCTCAATACTGGCTATGGATATTGTGTTGTCGAACAGGTCATGGAGTTCGGTGTTAGTAGTGTGCGCCCGGGACAGAGTATCTGCAAAATACATGTTGCAACCGTTAATATGTATTACAGACAAATTATAGTTTTGTAATGGTTTAGACATGATGTTGACCAATGGTTTGTTGTCCGTTTCGACCGTTATTTCTTTCCCGTACACATAATCATGAAACATTACACAACCGAAACAAATGGCTAGCAATTCTTTCTCTATTACGGCATAGCTGGCCTGTGTATCATTTAACACTTTCGACGCCATTGCTATCAGTTTACCCTTTTGAAACAACGTTGCATCTAGTCCTGACTGAGATGTATCTACTTGAATTGTAACCTCATTTACATCATAATATTGCACAACGGCGGCTGTTACCAATAAATGTTTGAGTTGATTAAAGGCTGTCTGCTGCTCATGTTGCCAATGCCATGCAGTTTCTTTACATAAGACGTTTCGGAGAGGTTTGATTATTTATGAAAACTTAGGAAAAAATTTACTAACATATCCTACCATACCTAGAAAGCGTTGGATACCAGCTTTATCACTAGGCTGAGGCATATCAACTATGGCCTGTATGCGCTTGGGACTTGGTTTTAGACCTTTTTGTGTTAGCACGTGGCCGACATATTGTAAATTTGTTTGACAGATTTTGGATTTTGTCGGGTTCAATTTTAAATTAGTTTCTCTAGCTCTAATGAACACTTGTTCTAGGTTTTTATTGTGCTTAGCAACTGTTGCTCCATACACTAAAATGTTGTCCGTTACGACGTTGACACCCTCTAAGTCATTTAAAATATTGTTTATTTCATTAATGAAGATATCTCTGGCAGTTTTGATGCCGAATGGCAGACGTGTATAGCGGACCCTACCCCATGGGGTATTAAAGGTACATCATTCTGAACTTTTTTTGTTTAATTCTATCTGCCAATAGCCTCTGTTGGCATCCAGCACTGAACAATATTTAGCATTAGCAGTTTTTGCGATTACTTCTTTGATTGTTCTTGTGGGATAGGGTGCATGCAAAATAACTTTATTTAATTTCATCGGGCCAAGACATACTCTAATTTTGGTTGTTTATTTGACTATGGTTATTGAGCTAACCCATGGAGTAGGTTCAACCTGTGGTACTATAACACCTAACTTCAACATTTGATCAATTTCATCTTTAACTTTACCCGAATTGGCATGTGGAATGCGGCGTCATGGGTCGACAGAAGGTGTCACTTTTATCAATGTAAATATTAGCGTTAGTTTTTATGTTCCCTAGACCTTCAAAGATATTATAGTATTTATTTACCAGCATGTTCGCATCTTTTTGGATGGTTTCGTCGTCTTGCGCATGCTTGCACTGTTCATCTGTTGTGGTGACTGGGCGCTTGTGGTTCTCCCGCTTGGTCTTGACCGGTCTTGTGACACGCCTGATCAATTTCAGCTGTACACACGTGTCCCAGCCCAGAATTGGGCTCCCGTCGGTTGTTACTTGGAAACACATCGGGATTCCTCCCACTTCGATGTGAATCAACCCCTCAGGCCTAATACATTGCCCATAATACGTAACTAGACAGCACTTGGATGGTTGCAGTACTATGTTGTGCAGCTTGGGATATAGTGTAATTGGTATGATGTTCGCCTGTGAACTGGTGTCTACCTTGACCTTAACTTGTTCAGTTTGTAATACTAGCCTATCATACCACAACTCATGTTTATTATTTGCAGTTGTCAGTTCTCCTATGAATAGTTTGTCATTGTCTATGTTATGTTTGTTGTATTCTTCCTCCGCATCTTGAATTGCAATTTCATTTACCATCACCCGTCTATTCTTTCGAGACCTACAAACTTTTTGGAAATGTCCCATGCGTTTGCAAAAGAGACAGCTACTGCTGGCCTTAAGTTGGGGCAGATGTGGGTTTTGCTGTGGGTGGCGGTTTTGTTGGTCGCAACGTGATGTAGCTGTCACACTACGACGACAAGCGGCGACGACTGCCCAGCGACTTGGATTTGGTGAAAACCCGACGACATATGCAAATTCGGACCAAGTTGGACGACAGTGCCGCGTCAGTGCCGCGACAGTGCCGCGACAGTGCCGCAACAGTGCCGCAACAGTGCCCCCGGACCTGTTTAGGAAGCAGTTTCCATGAGAAATATGAAGAATAGGACGGTTCAAACATGTTGGTTTATGCGGCGGACCTGTTAGGAAGCAGTCTCCATATGATATATGAAGAAATGGGACGGTACAAACATGCGTGTTAGACTATGTGGCGGACCTGTGAGGAAGCAGTCTCCATATGATATATGAAGAAATGGGACTATGCGGCGGACCTGTGAGGAAGCAGTCTCCATATGATATATGAAGAAATGGGACGGTACAAACATGTGTGTTAGACTATGCGGCGGACCTGTTAGGAAGCAGTCTTCATGAGAAATATGAAGAATGGGACAGTCCAAACATGTGTGTTAGACTATGCGGAGGACCTGTTAGGAAGCAGTCTTTATGAGAAATATGAAGAATGGGACGGTGCAAACATGGCTCATGATAGTGAGTGTTTGCACCGTCCCATTCTTCATATTTCTCATGGAAACTGCTTCGTGTGCAGGGAGGGGGGGGGGGGGGGGGGGAGAAGGGCGTGTGAGCTTTGCTGTCCCAGTGCCCATCAATGAACCCGAATGAGCATTCCCACTCATCCCGTACGATTGTCTTATTTTATGTGCATTCAGTCTGAATATGATCGTGAATTTTTATTTGTTTTTGTCATGCCTCTGAAATAAAGTGGGATTGTCTTATTTTATGTGCATTCAGTCTGAATATGATCGTAAATTTGTGCGCGCTTTCAATCTTGAAAGCATTCTTCTATTGGAACATATATGGTATGTATATATATATATATGGAAAGAAAGCGAGAGAGAGAGAGGGGGGGGGGGCGGAGAGGTTATGCCAGTGTCTACGTAATAGCACCAATACCAGCACGATGTCAGTTAATATTAATTAAGCAACACATCAGAGAGATAAACTGAATATGATATCATAGCAACAGCACCAACTCTGATTCGTTATGAAGTGTAGCTAGTACTATCGTTTCCATTATTGTCATCACGTGATCAGAATACTGCACAGACATTGGTTGAGTGTATTCCGCTCTGGTGGGTGGTCGCTTTCTCAGATATCGCTTGCACACTGCAGGATGGCATTATTAAAGTCGCGACCAGACGGGGGCCCGAATGAGTTGAGCATCCGTCTCCTGTTTTGAGAGATTGGAGCCATGGGTTCGTGGGTTCGAACCCTGGTCGAGTCAAATCAATGACTGTGAAAAATCTATACTTGTCGCTTCCTAGCCCAGCGCGCGGCATTAATAAGACAGGGCAAGGACTCGCTGGCTCAGTGTCAGGATAATGTGACTGAGTGGGATATCAGGTCATGGTACTGTCGGCCTGGTCTCCCAGGGGGACAGCACTATAAAAGTTGCCATGAGTGTGGACTGTCACAAGTCGGCACCCGTCCTGATATGACCTTTGATGTTGCTTGGATGTAAATCCCCAATAAACAATGCACCATTCCCATCATCGCCCACAACACCATCTCCGACCGCAAACGGTGGCCGAATCGGTAGAGTGCTGGCTTTCCTTGTGGAAGGTCGGGAGTTCGAATCCCAGCCGAGTCAAACCAATTTATGCTTGTCACTACCTAGCCTGGTGCTCGGCATTAATAGGATAGGACAAGGCCAATGTCAGGATAATGTGACTGTGTGGGATATCGGGTCACAGTGCCAGTGGCCTGGTTTCCCAGTGGGGCAGCACTATAAAGTCACCATGAGTGCACACTGTTACAAGTCGGTACCCATCCTGATATGACCTTAGATGTTACTAGGGCATAAACCAACAACAAACAAACATCACCACCACAATCACCACTAATATCAACACCACCACTAGACGTGGTTATTTGCATCTAATTATCAGTTTCTTTTGAGCTAAATGTCTAAAGCCCCAGTCAGACATCACCGGATTGAGGAAACGGACAGAAACCGGACACTGTACGGTGAAATATGGCAATGTACGGTTTATATATGGTACCCATCCATCTAGCTCCGGTGGTGTCCGGTACAAGTTTTGAACATGCACAAAACTTGTACCGGACACCCCCGGACTGAGGTGTATGGTTGTGTTTTTTGTTGGTGGTAAATATGTTTATTCTGCTGAATAAGTCTTTTGTCAGTGCCGAAGCACTGGTCTTCCAGCCATTTTTCAATTCAGGGTTATTTACACAAAAGGTATATAGAATAAAGTGTACAATACCTGTTGAATACACAATTTGCACCATGTAACGCAATGAAATTATGAAACCCAAACATTCCATAACAATATGGTACAGTAGTGTCATATAACTAGATCAATATTAGTCAGATCAATGTGAGTATTTACATAGTGTCGTGGGGGTGATGAAAATGGGAAATATTGCGCCTAGAGCGGGACTCGAACCCACATCTCTTTGCATTCTGGGCCAGTGTGCTAACCATTACACCACCTAGGCTCCCTGATATCACCATACTACCCACACCTACCTGTCTATGTGGTTACTTGCCTGAGAAGTCAGTGCCGACTACTACACTCGTCCCCCTGGAATTGTAAGTCTTTGAATGCTTACAATTACATACATACAGGCAATGCACTTACACATACATCCAGAGGGCAGGTTCACCAACCATACAGCGCGTAGCATGTATAGGATCATGGTCACGGCAACCAGTGTCGTGGGGGTGATGAAAATGGGAAATATTGCGCCTAGAGCAGGACTCGAACCCACATCTCTTTGCATTCCGGGCCAGTGTGCTAACCATTTCACCACCTAGGCTCCCTGATATCACCATACTACCCACGCCTACCTGTCTATGTGGTTACTTGCCTGAGAAGTCAGTGCCGACTACTACAATAGTATTTGGAATGTAAGCAGAAGTTATCTTCTGTATTCAGTTGTTAAACTTGTAGTAAGTTTTAATGTTCAGTTGCAGTTAGGCAAGCGGTATATAAATGTTGGTTTGTTAGGAAAATTCTAGTGTAACTCTAATGTAGTTAGTTATGTGAGTTTATGAATTATGTTGTTGGGGTGGGGTTGTTAATAATACACTAGACCAGATGTGACCGGTGAAGCAGTGGGACCAATCCCAGTGCATTTAGGTCTTAAATTTTACATTTTTACCTGGACTGTTTCTGTCATCGTATATGGTTGACTGGAGATAACAGAGGAACAGCAACAAATTAAAAAAGTGGGGGGTGGGGGGGGAGGGGGGGGGAGAAACCGAGGCTGAGGGTTCGGTGGTCTGCCACTTACGGTATGGTGATGCCATGGAACATACTTTACTGTAACTGCATAAGGGCCTGCCCAATCCGATGTACTCTTACTCTTAGTGAGTTTTTAAATTCTAGGTAAGAGGACGCTGCCCTGGTTCTGGTTGGTAGGTTGTTCCACATCATGCTGCCTTTGTAAATTGGTGCTTTAATTAGTTTGTTTGTGAAAGGCTTGGGGACTTTGAGTAGAGTGGAATCAGCCCATCTAGTATGGTTTTAGGTGTCCGGTTTGTATCCTGAAAAGTCCGTTGACGGTGCTGCGGGAATTCGGTCCGGCGGTTTTTGGCGCATCCGGTAGGTGTCCGGTTGGTGTCCGGTTGGTGTCCGGTCCGTCCCTTAGACATTTGGTTGTCGTCCGGTTATCATCCGGTGGCTATTCGTTATTGTACGTTCCTTGTCCGTTTAGCGTTCCTTTCATCCGGTACATTTCGGTACATTTTGACACCGGATACCAACAGACCTTGTCCGGTGGTGTCCGGTACTCGGTCCGTTAAGGTATGACTGGGCCTTAAGGATTGAAAGCCAACGAAGATACATAAATAAACGTCCTTTTGAGTTATTTTTGTGTGTGGAATGCACATCCATCCCTCCTTGCCGCGTTCGATACTGATTCAGAGGCCCCCATGATTTAAATCCCATATTGGGCAACAAATGCTTAATATAAAAAATGCAGCTTTTAACTTGTGTTTAATCTAATCTAATTTTTCTCTCACGGTAAATAGTTCTCTCACGGTAAATAGGGCAAGACTGGGGCTAATTACACAAAATACGTTTAATGTTTTAATTCAGATTTTTTTCTCCCCCCCCCCCCACCCAATGAGCACCGCTTATGTTACTGAACTCGAGATGGATTGTAGGAGGAGGAAGGGGAGGATAAAATAATGGAATGTTGCAGCGTTCCATTGGCATATATCCTAAGTAACGATGGGTTTGAATGAGCTGGTAGCATTCATTGGCTGTTAATGTTATTACGGGGCACAGAGAACTCGATCAATCTCCCACCCCCACCCCCACACACAATCATTGGTCAAACTCCTATGTCCAATCATGGTGATGCGGATTCCGAGGGACACCAGTTTGACAGGGACACTTCCATTCAAATGCATTGTTAACTGCCGTGAGCAAATCTTCATACAGAAGAAGTCAAATATCTCCCAAATTACACCATCTAGAAACAAATCGTTTGGTACACATATAGAAAACATCTTTACCATAAAGACTATATTAGATTTATAATGTTAGGGTTCTTGAATTCTATTATTTTTGAATAAAACTAACGTTTTGGACTGCGCGTAGCGTCAAACTCAAGGCATTGTCAATGGCCGTAAGCAATCTTCATACAGAAAATACACAAGAAGTCAAATATCTCTTAAATTACATCATCTAGAAACAAATCGTTTGGTACACATATAGAAAACATCTTTACCAAAAACATTATATTAAATTTATAAGGTTTTTTTCTTTTTTTTCTTTTTTTTATTGAGGCTGTATTTATACTGTCCATAGCATATAAGCCTGGGTATTCAGGCTTGTTTTCAATGCTGGCCAGCTGTAGTGTTGGTGTTGTCTTATCACACAGTAGCTGCTGATAAGGTATTTGATTGCCTGTATTTCAGTAGCAGATAGATAGTTGGTTGGTCTGGTTAGTACTATAGTAGTCTATGTTATTTTTTTGGATTTTCTTGGCATATATGTGCTTTATTTTTTCTACTCTCATTTCTAGGACTAGCCTACTCCTATTTACATATCATAGGCTTGTACGCAGCTGTGAGGTGTGTTATCTGGGTGCTTTTGGTATGGTTACCTTCCATTGGGCGTCTCGCTGGTGGGCCGTGACATGTATCACCTGCCCCTTTGCGGTGCAGCTTAGTTGGGGGTTCCTAGCCTTATTTTGCACAGATATTTTTTGTATGTTTTTAGGTCAGGAATTTGTCGTTCCTTTACTGTTTGGGCATTCCACACCTTGGCAGCCATTTCTAGCGTGCTTCTCTCGTGAGCTTTTATTTGGCTTCTGGTCTGCTTTAGTAGTGGCGCATTATTTGCTCTAGTTGCCCTTTGTGGTTTTGTTAGGAGTTTATTGTCTTGACTATAGCTGTATGCTAATGTTTTCAGATGAATTATTCTCCTATTTTCTAGCAATTTTACTTTGGTTCTTTTGTGTATGTCATAGGTGGGGTGCAGCTTGTCTACTCTGAGGCAGATTTTCAGGGCTCTGTTCTGTAGTGTTTGCAGTTTTTTTAGAAGTTCTTTCTTTGCACCCATGTAGTTTTACATCTCCATAGTCAAAATAGGGTAGCACCATGCCCTTGAAGATTTTTATTGACATTCCTTGTGTCATGTAGTCTCTTAGCTTTGCAAATAGCCACAGTTTGTGGTTTACCTTTTGGACAATTTTGTTTATACATAGGTTGTAGTTTAGTTGGCTGTCCAACTCAAGGCCTAGGTATTTGTAATGGTCTACATTTTCTAGTGTTTGGCTTCCTAGCTTACAGTGTAGTTTTCTTTCTGGCATTTGTTTATGCGAGAAGAGAACTGTTTTTGGACTTGCTTGTGTTGATGGTTATTTTGTTGGACTCACACCACTCATCCAGTTTTAGTAGGAGCTTGTTTAGTTTAGTTATTACCTCCTCTTCTGTGGTGCCGTTTGCATATATGACTGTGTCATCTGCATATAGTTGGAGGCATTCGGTTTGTAACCATTTTTCAAGATCGTTTATGTAGATTATAAAGAGCAGTGGCCCTAGCACTGACCCTTGGGGTACACCACATGTGACAGGTTGGTTGTCTGATAGTGTATTGTTTATTTTTGTTCTCTGTTGCCTGTCTTTCAGGTAGCATTTTATCCAGTCCATAGTGTTGGATTTTATGCCCAGGTTAGTGATGATGCTGTTCGATTTTGACGCATGTGCAGAAGCGATGTGTCCCTCGCAAACTGGTGTCCCTCGGAAACCGCAACAACGCCGCTAAAGCTACATAGTCCGATAAAAGCATCGAATTTTCAAAAGCGAAACACTGACCTAGATTTGATTCTACATATCCAAGTTAAATACTGATGCACTTCTTAATGCTGTATAGTCCGATGAAAGCGTGCAATTTTCAAAATGAAAACACTGACCTAGATTTGATTCTACATATCTAACTTAGATACTGATGCACTTATTAAGCATTTGTTGCCACATAGAAGGGAATACCAAGTAAATGTAATAGGACCTGTTACTGACAAAACCTATGGTTTTGAAGTGCTTGCCAAAATTAATTCGGCATGTTTGCACTTGAAATATATCAAACGTTAGCCATTTAAAATAAAAGTTACTTTAAACTTTAAGATGGATAACAACAATCAACCTAATATATTTATCAGGGAAATAAAGACCGAAGCTCAAAGCCATCAGACCATGCAACTTTGACCTACTTAAAGCCGAGTGGCTGGAGGTGTCTTGCACATGCACATACTGATTTGCTTTTAATGTGCAACTTTCCCTACATATTTATCAGGTTGGGGAAACACCTGAATTGACAGTCTGTTGGTACAATCGGGTCCGTTGATGTAATCTAGTATGTTAATTGGTAGGCTTTACTATAGGAAAATGTGTTATCACCTATATCCAGTGGACCTGTTTGTTGGGGTAATAAATATTGATATCACTAGAAAGAGACAAACCTGCTTCACCAAATAAGTGACTATCAGCTACATTTGGTGTTTTATTTAAGAGTAACTAAGGATTGAATTTACATTAAATGTGTGCTGTGTGTCTGTCACTGAACCCTTGGTCAGCCCTGGGACCGGTCCTGAGTGCATCCTCCTCTCCCCATCCCCACCCCCACCACCGCCTCTCCCCTAGGGGGCTACCATGGTTACTAATTAAGACAGGGTGTGGGTGACCTAAGTTAGCACAGATGAGGGGTTGAAGAACACACATGTGATATTTTATTTTATTACAATATTTGTTAGGACAATTTGCTGGTGAATGATGGAGGCATACATACATACATACATACATACATACATACATACATACATACATACATACATACATACATACATACTTACATACATACATATGTACATTTTACCTCGGTACACCGCCTCGGCTACTCGAGGCCGAGGGAGAAGGAAGCAACATCCGGTACGTCAATTAGCATATTCCACTCGTAACGGGAGGACGTTACGAGGTGTACGAGCAGTATTTACAAGATTTTGACGCGTTAACGAGTGAGTACGCGTGAAATATTGGTTTTATTTTGTTTATGAATGTTTCACGCACATATTTGTCGCTTTGAGTAGCGTTTTTGAACGATATTTTGTCGTTTTGTTACCATTGTGCGTGGATTTGCCGGTGCGTAGTATGACAACACCGCCATTTATTTTTGCCGCCCGTTGCCGAACGGAGAGCGGATTGACAGGAGTCAATCTTCGATTAGCTAGATATGGGAAATCGATACCTTAAGTATCTGTTTAGATGATTTCTCGAGCATAGGCGAACCCCCGAGTGTGTTAATATTTTCTCCGGCTTATGGTGTTGTAGCCATAGGAAGGGGAAGTGTAGCACACAGAGGGAGTGGCAGGAACTACACTGGTCCTGACCCGTCGTGGCTGTACACTGGTATCCCAGTGGTATGGTTTTCGACTTAAAAATAGCTTATACGCCTCGCATAAACCGGTGTAAATACGGTTATTATGCTTTATAGTGCTGTTAGCCACGTGTACCTTTGCCTGTTGGTCAGATGCGGCTTGTATTTGGCCTAAAAACCTGTATTTTGCTTGTTTTTAGGCACGTCGATATGGCGGCGAAGCAGAGTAGCGCGGGGGCGTCGCCCATAACAGACCGTGAGGAGAACCCTGCGTTGGCTTCAGGCCAGTCAGAAGGGTCTTCACCTAGGGCAGGGCTTTCCAATAGGGAAGATAAGATTGCCCAGATGATACGTGAGCAACTTCAACAGTTGTTACCGGATCCCAGGCTGCCCTCTGACTCTCGGTCACGGAAACGCCGGCATCAGGTTTCGGATTCCGAGTCGGAGTGGGAAGATGCCTCGCGTGCGCAGCAGTCGACTGACTCTGAGGTGTTACAGTCTGCGAAGTCTAAGAAGACGAAGAGGGATTCATCGGAAGGTGATGAGTACTACCGGAAACGGAGTAAATCCCGAAAGCCCAAGAAAGTGAAGAAGTCTAAGTCGAAGAAGAAGAAGAAAAAGAAGAAGTCTTCGTCTTCCGACTCTTCGTCGGATTCCACGACTACCGACACGGATTCGGAAGCGTCGCATAAAGGAAAATATGCGGACATTACGACGAAGGTTATGAAGAAGATTAGGTTGGACAAACGTAAGAAAATCAACACGTGTTCGTTGATGCGTAAAAATGTCCGCGGACATTTTCATACGTTTAAACCTGTGGAGGTTATAAATAAACTTGCAGAGCAGTACACTGGGGTTAAAGGACTCCCTGAGGCTACCATGAAGGACATGGATGACGATGTTACTTTAAATGAAGATCGGAAGCGAATGGAGGCATCCTTGAGCATGGCGCATAAAGGGGTGCTGGTTGCGTTGGCGGCTATTATGCCTATAGCCAACCGTATGATGACGGACCATAAGTTTACTACTCTTTGTGAGGATATGAACGCGGGTGTGGCAGCATTAACGGCAACAAGTAATTTTCTCTCATATCACAGATATGAGAATGTCTTCAAATCAGTAACCACAGAGGCAGGAAAGGAGGTGGCGAGATCCAAGAAAGTGGTGGATAATGATGGGAAGGAGTACACGTTGTTCCTTCCTCCGAAGCCGATCAAAGGAAAGCCACTGGATGCAACAAAGATGTTCGGAGGCCAGTTGCAGTACTTGTTCAAACAAGTGGAGACGGCAGCCAAACAATCAAAACACCATGAGGTGAAGAAGGATCTTGGAAAATTTAAGAAATTTAGATCGGATTTTCGGGGCAGGCGAACCGGCCAACGAGGAGGACGCCCAGGCAGCTCCAGCTACGGAAGTCAGAGAGGCCGGGGGCAGAGAGAGAGAAACCAGTTCGGTTGGAACGACGGCAACCGTCCGTTCAGGGGGAACCCGCCCTTCAAGCCGCTCCCGAGGCCTGCCAACAGGGACACCAACAAGTAGAGGTGTCGACTCAAACTTCAGTAAGCGATTTTTCACGCTGGTAATATAGCCAATAATTTTTTGGCTTGGCAAAATATTACGAGTAATGTTGAAGTTTTGGAGATTGTTAGAGGTATTGAGATCCCTTTTTTAAGTATTCCCGTTCAAAGGCGCATACCGTTTCCTTACCGTCTGTCTTTTGACGAACATCAAGCTTTAGATAAGCAAGTAAAAATTTTTTGTACTAAAGGAATAGTGGAGCCAGTTCAACACGTTGAAGGCGAATATATATCTAATATTTTTTCTAGACCTAAACCTAATGGAGATGTTAGGATGATTTTGGATTTGACTAAGTTGAATAAGCTAGTGGTTTATAAACATTTTAAAATGTTTTCTCTTGAGACGGCCAGAGATTTGGTGACACCCGGTGCTTGGCTCGCGAGTGTAGATTTAAGGGATGCTTATTACACTATCCCCATTGCTCAAACTTCTAGGAAGTTTTTGAGATTTTTATGGGGGGGTCAGCTTTTTGAGTTTACATGTCTACCGAATGGGTTAGCTTGTGCTCCTCGTTTGTTTACGAAATTACTTAAACCCGTTTTTTCTGAGATGGCGAAGAAAGGCCATGTTATGTTTCCTTATATTGATGATTCCTTTATTGTTGCGCAAACGCAACAGCATTGTTTGTTAGCCATTAAAGATTTATGTGATGCTTTAACGGAAGTAGGTTTCTACATTCATAGTACTAAATCAGTTCTAATCCCCACAAAGAAATTAAAATGTTTGGGTTTCTTTATAGATACTGTAGGTATGACGGTGTCTTTGACGCCGGATAAAATTGAGAAATTTAAGACCACAGCTGGTGATTTGTTGGGGTGGAAAAGACCTAAGATAAGGCAAGTAGCAGTGTTAGTGGGGATTATGGTAGCGTATTCACCCGCTATTTTATATGGTAAGGCACATATTAAGTCTTTGGAAATAGATAAAAATGTGGCGTTATCAAAAAATAAAGGAGATTTTGAACGTCTTATGATCATTTCGGAAGATGGTCGGAAAGATATCGACTGGTGGCTAAGCCACGTTAGTAACTCTCATAATCCAATTAGAATGGGGGAGCCTAATACGGTTGTTACCACAGATGCCTCGCTGGAAGGCTGGGGTGCTCATAGAGGGGCGCTAGCTACAGGGGGCCGTTGGCTAGAGGAAGAGAGAAGTGATCATATTAATGTTTTAGAACTCCGAGCTATTTATTTAGGTTTAAAGAGTTTGGTAGATGTGCCTGAGACTGTTGTTCAAGTTTTGACGGATAATACTACAGCTATGGCGTATATTAGGAATATGGGTGGAACGAAGTCCAAGGAGTGTAACAAATTAGCAACACAAATTTGGGATTGGGCTCAAGAACACCAAGTTTGGTTAACAGTTGCACATATTCCAGGTAGCCAAAATACGTTAGCGGATTTTAAAAGTCGTTGTTTTCATGATCATTTAGAATGGTCTTTGAGTGATAGTATTTTTGAGGAAATTTGTAACAAGTGGGGTTTTCCAGAAGTAGATTTGTTTGCTTCGCGTAGGAATAACAAAGTTGATAGATATGTTTCTTGGCACCCAGAGCCAGAATCCTGGAAAGTGGATGCTTTTTCGATGATTTGGAATGAAAAATTTTATTATATTTTTCCCCCTTTTGCCTTAATCAGCAAGGTAGCCAGGAAAATCAGACTAGACAATGCGCATGCAGTGCTAATAGTGCCGGAGTGGAACACGCAGCCCTGGAGGGCAGCAGTGGAGTGGGGAGCGAGAGATTGTTTACGATTCCCAAGAGGTCCGCTGAACCTTCGTTACCAAGGAAAACTAACAAACACGGGAGACGTGTCCACAACACCACTATTGGCATTCCTTTTTTAGCTAAATATTTGGAAAAGTTTGGTTTAGATAAAATTACCCAGGAGAGGTTAATTGCGCATGCGTGGCGACCAGGAACTGTAAAATTATATACGTGTTATTTAAGGAAATGGGGTGTTTATTGCTTAGTGCATAAAGTAAAGCCTATGAACCCTTCGATTGCTCAAGTTACAAGATTTCTGCGGATGATGGAAGATGATGGCCTGGGTTATGGAGCTGTTAATACAGCCAGATGTGCCCTATCGGTAATTCTTCCCAGGATTGAAGGACAAACAGTTGGAAAATATCATGTTATTCACTGGTTTATGAGGGGTGTTTATTTTAGGAATCCTCCTAAGCCAAAGTATAGTAGGTTTTGGGATGTTTCAGTAGTATTTAAGCTGTTCCAGCAATGGCCTAGTAATAGACATTTATCGATTAAACAGTTAGGTTTTAAGTTGGCTGTGTTGTTACTTTTGGTAACTGGACATAGAGGCCAAACTATTGTTGCCCTTTCACTTCAGGGCTTAGAGATAGATGACAAGGAGGCTACGTTTGATTTGGATAAGTTGTTAAAATCAAACCGTTTAGGAGACCCACTCTCTTCGATTAGTTTGACGAGTTTCCCAAAGGATAGGAAACTTTGTGTGGTGTCGGCGATTAAAGTGTATATTTCCAAGACAGCGCCAATTAGGAATTCGCGCCAGCTATTGATTAGCTTCATTAAGCCACATAAGGCTATCTCCAGAGACACGCTCGCAAGATGGACGATGATTGTGCTCAAGGCAGCAGGTGTTGATACGCAACGCTATGCTTCGCATTCTACGCGAGGTGCGATGGCTTCAAAAGCAAGACATTTGGGGATCTCGGTTAAAAAGATCCTGGCACACGCTGGCTGGAAGACGGCGAAGTCGTTTGCAAAACATTACAACAAACGACTTGAGAAGACAAGTGGGGTGGCGACCCGACTACTCACCAACTAAGAAGGTCACGTGAGTGTGAACAGTTTGAGTTATGATTGTTCTGAATGTTACATTGTTGATGTACATGATTGAGGATAAAAATGAGGCTACGTAAAGTCTCCCTCGGCCTCGAGTAGCCGAGGCGGTGTACCGAGGTAAAATAGTATAGTTAGACGAATCTTACCTTGGTACAGATGATGGATAACTCTTGTTTTCCCGAGGTACAAGCCTCGGGTAGTCGTGGGCTAGGGCCCACCCACCACACCCAGTCACGACTATTATGTTTGCTTGTGCCAAAAAGAAAACATGAGGAATTCCAATCATTAACCGCATTTTTATCCTGAATAAGTTTTGTAAAGATTGACGTACCGGATGTTGCTTCCTTCTCCCTAGCCCACGACTACCCGAGGCTTGTACCTCGGGAAAACAAGAGTTATCCATCATCTGTACCAAGGTAAGATTCGTCTAACTATACTATTCATACATGTAAACATCTATATTTATGTACATGTATGTATTTTCGTGCATAGCTTGTGTAAACATCTTAGCCACAAGCCTACAGCTACCCCACACCCACCCTGGTACTAGTAGGAGTGTGTGTGTGGAGGGTTAATTCACTGGGAACACTTGTGAAGGCCACCCCTGGCACACAATCAGTAGGAGTAGTGTGTGTGTTGGGGGGGGGGGGGGGGCATCAGAAGCAGCCTGACTGGGACAGTTAAAACCAAACTTTCATGTGGTTATATTTTATTTGATTAAATATTTGTTAGGACATACATGCATACATACATATATGCATACATACATACATACATACATACATACATATGTACATACATACATACGTACATACATACATGCAGACATCCATATTTATGCATATGTGTATATATGTATTTATTTTCGCTCTTAGCGGGTGTTTACATCTAAGCCTGCATGACCTCAACTTTCCAACACCCACCCTGGCAGGAGGCTGTGTGTGTGTGGAGGTTGAAGAACTAAGTGGTAGAGCACCAGTCTGAGACTTGACTTGACATTGTGGACAGGGAACACCTGTTAATGACAGTGTGTGTGTGGGGGGGAGGGGGGGGGGGGTGGGGGGGTAGAGAGGGAGGGTTATCAGAAGCAGTCCTTGGGTCCTCCTCCAGTGTTGATGTTTCTAGCTCCCACTTCTCAACTAGAATTATAGATGAATTCCAAGTCTCATGGATTTATTTCAATGACAAAATTACTAAGATTCTTTACAATTTGGATTTATATATGTATATATATATATATTATATATATTTATATGTATGCATGTATAATATCATAATTGAAATATGTATGTATATATGTATGTAGCCCTGTGTAGATATAGGTATATATGCATGTATATATCTATGTACACATGTATGTATGTTAGCCCTGGGAGAGGGGGGAGGGCCTGGACGGGTTGGGGGGGGGGGGGGGCTCTGATCAAAGCCTGTGGAAAACACATATTTGGTTTTATATATAGAAACTAAATATATAATTATGGTTATTGCTGCCTCATAACTTTGGGTGGGAATGAGTGTCTGTATCATCTGACTGAACCACTGGTCAGGCCTCCTCATCCCCCCCCCCCACCCCCACCCCACACACCCTCAAACACAGACACACAGTGAACAGTGTGGGGTGCAGTGGGGAGCAGCAGAGGGGGCCCTGATGCTTGCAAACAGGGGGTGGGTGGGGGTTACCATGGTTATAATTAAGATAGTGTGTGAGTGACAACGGTTAGCACAGGATAAGGGAGTTGATGAAGAACACACATTGTAGGAAGTGGTATTTTATTTAATTACAATATTTGTTGGTGAATGTTAGGTGTGGGGTGCCAGCTTACTTATTTTTTGCTTTTACATGCGCGGAGCATAAACATCTTTCCCTTAACCAAAAACACCCATCCCTTCCAATCCTTTAAAGGGAACATGCAAAAATTTTAAAATGCACATCCGGGCATATGTGAAAGGCACAAAAACCCAACATACCCCAAATCAGTCATTTGGGAAAATGGGTTACAGGAAAAAAGGGGTTGGCTGTCTGTTTGGGGGGGTCCCCCCCCCCCCCCCACCGAGTAAAAGGGGGGGGGGGGGGGGGGGGGGGGGGGGGTGGG
>JASIRB010000356.1:0-24986 GCA_030323885.1 Branchipolynoe longqiensis
TGTTGGACTTTTATGTGTTGGCAACATCTAAGGTCATATCAGGATGGTTACCGACTCGTGACAGTGCACACTCATGATTTTATAGCATTGCCCCACTAGGAGACCAGGCTGCCAGCACCATAACCTGATATCCCATTCAGTCACATTATCCTGACTCTGAGCCAACCAGTCCTTGCCCTATCCTAATAATGTCGAGCAGCTGGCTAGGAAGCGAAAAGCATATATTTTTAAGTCATTGGTTTGACTCGATCAGGGTTCCAACCTGTGGTGTTCTTTGGGGTTTATTTTTTGGGGGGGGGGGTCATTAGTTGTTTAAGCTGGGGAAATTTCAGTCATAGACGACTGGTCTGTCTCATTCCACTGCTGGTCGATAGAAAGCCTGAGCCTACACTTTTACTGACCCAAGGGATTTTTAACCTCCTACACCACATAGACATGGTATGAGAGCAACCGGCCTTTGATGATGCTGTAAGTTATACACAGTGGTGGAAATCCAAATTGGCAGAGCTGGGGGCATGGGGAATCGAACCGCCGACCCTCAGATTAGGAGTCCGACCTAGAAAAATGTCAGACACTCTTACCACTCCGCCACAGAGAACGCCATTCGAATCCCAAAATCTACCAAGACGGGAGACGGACGAGCAGCTCATTCGGCCATCCAGTCTGGTCTAGAGGCGAAGTAGAGTGGTAAGAAGGTGGTGATGGAGAGAGGCAGAGAGACCGTATAACACCAGACAGATAGAGAGGCAGATACAATAGACAAACGGACAGGTACAACGCAGGGTCAGATGGAGAAACACCGACAAGCAACCAGACAGAGAGAAACAAGAAAGACAAGCATGCAAGCAGGCAGACAGAAATGCCAATAGGCAGATAAGCAAGCAAACAGACAGAGAAGGCACAAGAGGCGGGCTCAGAGAAAGGACAGTTACAGATTTGCTGGCGGATAGGGAGACGGAACGGAACTACTTGTGAACGATGGCGACTGGATGAGTAGATAGACTACTGTATATGTCCCAATAGACGCACACTGCGCAAGTGCAGACACATGGATATGTGTCTATTCAAAGTTAAAGAATTTCATGGATTTGTTTTTGTTGTGCCTCAGAAATAAAGTGTGATTGTCTTATTTTATGTGCATTCAGTCTGAATATGATCGTAAATGTGTGTGTGCTTTCAATCTTGTAATGGGGGTGTGTGCTTCTATTGGGTAGCATGCTTCTATTGGGAGATATACAGTATATATATATATATATATATATATATATATATATATATATGTGTATGTGTGGATTATGTATGGATTATGTATGTATCTATGCATGTATGAACATATATATGTATATGTATGTACATATACCATACGTGATGTATAAGCATTATGCAAGTATAAATGCGCGGAAGGGAGTTATTATTAATATTATTACTATTCTATTCACAATCTGTTTTATCATTTGGTGCGGAGCATCCCACTCCCACGTGACCACCGGCGCCACCACCGCTTTCTTGCCTAACAACGGACGCTCAACACTGTCATTAGCTGGCCTTTATATAGCATATATATGCTATGTATGATATAATATATGTTTGTATATATGCTGTATAAGAATAAAACGAGTATAATAGCAAGGAATCTCCTTCCAGTTCATCAGCTCCCCCCTCAGTCATCGGGCTAGGACAGAAAACTCCAACAAACAACAACACCTATAATTATATATATATAACATATATATAACATATATACTAATAGTAATATGCTAATAGCATATTAGTCTCTCAGCGGACCGGAAGAGGGCGCCCCTAGCGCGGACAGAAGGGCCCCGCAGGCATACTCGAACTTGGTAGGTGTCGGCGCGCACTGCGAGCACTCGACCCCACTGCACCGCTGGGTTCAGGAAAAGTCAGCAGGTCGGGCCAGAGGTCAAAGGTCGGGCGCGGCAGTGTGGTACCGCGGAGTCGGCGAGAGGCGCCCGGCCCCCGGGGCTCGTGAGAGAGTGGAGCCCCGGGCCGGTGACGGAGTGTGTGGGGGGGGGGGGGGGGGGGCTGGGTCGGTGACTGACCCTCGGCCGCTCGTGGGGCAGCGGAATGCCGGGTCCGGTGGTTGTCCACTCCCATGCTTTCTGATGACATCTAGTCCCCGCCCCCACACCCTGAACCCTGAACCCTGAACCCACCACTGTTCCATCCCCTGAATGTGCAGCCCGTCGCCCTGACGTATGCAGGGTGGTGGACAACACAGTCGTTGCTTCAATCTTCTGCAACCAACATTGGGTTTGCCCCCCACTTCATTTTCATTTTTGTTTATGTGTAGTGTTTGTTTGTGTCATTTTTGGGTGTGTGTGGTTGTTTTTGGTTGTTGTTGTTTTCCATTTGTGTGATGCTTTTTGTTTGTCTTTGCATTGTGTTTTTTTCTCACTGGATCCATATGAATTCAGTACTCATTGCTCACGGACACAGCTGACTCAGAGGCATGAGTGGGTTAATCAAGGCTTTTATTTGTGCCCTGCCTGCCCGGCGGCACATACATTGACTGTGTATCATCGGGCAAGAAGCGAACGAGTGAAGGCCCCGATATATTGGGAAAATGAAATGTGATGAGGGCATATGAGTCATGTGAACGAATTAACAAACGAATAATCAATTACGTTAAAGTACAATAGCAATAGTTAATGATAAAAATATGAGATAACAGTAGAGGCAAAATTATCAGAAATGTGACATTTAAGTAGGTGTGATCTGTCAACTGCATGGGTGTCAGTCGCTCATTAGATTGTATTCTTTATTTTTTAGTTTAAATGCTTGATTGGGTTTTGGTTTTGTTGATTGTTGTGGGCACACACACACACATGTGTGGGTGTGTGGGTAAAATTGGAGGTGGGAAGTGGTCAGTGCGGGCGTTTGGAGAAGACTAACCAGCTTCGGTGGCTCCGGAAGACACCAGGATAGTGAGTGGCCATGATGGCTGGCAGGAGTTGTTATATAGGCAGGAGGGGGGAAGATGGCTTCCCCCCCTCTCTCCCCTCCGCATCACTCCCCCCCCCCACCACCACAGTAGTGCCAGAGGGGGGAGGGCTTTGGCCTTGAGCCTGCCATGTCCAGCAATGACACCGAATGAGCGTCCTCGCTCATTCAAGACAATTCAATATGATCAAAGATGTTAGGATCCGGCCTTTGACCTTTGGCCCGACCTGTACCGGTTTCAATGAATATTCATATTTGCATTCATTTATTGACTAATGGACATGTCAATAATGAACAATAGACGATTTCCATCACCAACACCAAATCTTATCGCAGTGGCAAGAGTTATTGTTCTGAGTAGCACCCTACTTTGCAGGACACTGTGTGAAAAAGGTTTTATAGAGAATTTCCACCACCAACTGACCCCCTGGTGGCAGTAACAATAATTAATGTATTGGGTGACAGTTTAGGATGCAGCATGCTCTGGAGAAAAGTCTTACAGAGGATCTCCACCATCATCTTGCCCTCTGGTGGCCATGCCAAGAAGTAACATTGTGGACAGCAGCTTACTGTGCAGGATGTATTGTATAAAATGTCTTATAGAAGTTTTGTTACAACCAACCTGCACTCTGGTGGCAGTGGCAAGAACTAATGTTGTGGGTAGCAGTTCACTGTGCATGTTCTGTGAAAAGGCCTTTACATCTAGTAATGCCTATCACCAGGCAAAGTAGCGACAAGTATAATATTGCGTAACTCCTTGGTTTTACTCGGCCGGGATTCGAATCTATGACCTAGCATTCGGGAAGCGGGCACTCTACCGAACTGTTTATCCCGTTTACGTAGATGCGACTAGGAATGTTGCAGGGGACATTTAGGAAATTCTTGATTGTTTTGAATGGAGTTAGACTATGGATTTAATTGTTCAGAATAGTTTTGCGTCAGTTAGAATTCAATTTGCTTGTGTCGCGTCATCTTTCTTCAGGAATACAACTTGATATGACGCAAATATTGTTACAAGAGTAATTCCCCAGTCACATACACATTAGTGGATGTAGTTGAACGTAGTGGATGCTAACATAGTTGAACGTAGTTGAACATACCGGCATCCATACTTGTCCGTGATGTTAACTTGGTAATAACGTGGGCGAGCTGTGATATCCAATTTAATTTTTGGACATGTTCAAAAGAGTGCTACGTTAGAGGCTGAATTTACATCCGTGATGCTAACATACTCTAGTGTACTCTAGCATACTCTAGCATACTCTAGCCTACTCTAGCATACTCTAGCATACTCGACCATGCTCTAGATTACTTGGACGAAGCCCTGGTCACATAGCCGTTAGTGGACATAGGTGAATGTAGTGGAGGCTAAGGTAGTTGAATGTACCGGCATCCGTACCGCAACGTATTCATCCATACCGTAACGTATTTATCCGTACCGTAATATATTTATCTGTACCAAAACCTGCCGCACCTACCTTAATGTATTTCAACATAGTTTAACATACTTACACCATGTTTGACCCACATTAGCCTCCACTATGTTCACCTATGTTCAACTACGTCCACTAACATGTATATGACTGGGGCATTACCAATAACAGTCAGGATCTGATTTAAACTATATTCATTTTACAGCATTTTGTTTGAGCAAAATGTGGTACGTTAAGAGGTTTTGTTTTAAATGGATTTTTTTGTGATTTGTTGTTGTGCTATTGTTTGTTGCTGAACATGACTCATTAATTGAAGATGGTGTACCTTTAAATATGTTCAAATAAAAAACAAGCTCTTTAGGCATTAAGGCATACACTGGTCTGAGGGGTGTAGGGTGAGGGTGGGGCGGATGTGAGGTGGGTGTGGGCCAGGTGTTGGATGGGTGTGGGGCGGGTGAGGGCCGGGCTTTGGATTGGTGTTGCGCTTGAACTCTTCATACGCATATATATATATATATATATATATATATATATACATATATATATATATATATATGTGTGTGTGTGTGTGTCTGTGTGTCTGTGTGTACATTTCTCGATGATTGGTGTATTCAGCAGGTGACAGCAGGTGACCGCAGGTGTATGGAATGGTTTTGTTTTTCCATGAAATGTGTTCATGTATGCAACATGAATTTTAACATTGAAATAAAATCACTTATTCAGTGGATAAAATCTAGTGTCAGCGTCTTCTGGCCGTGGTAAATGTTGAGTAATAATATAGAAATGAAATTGTGGGATATATACACCAATAAAAAGTCAGTACTTGTGGCTAAAGCTTCATAATCCGATGAAGCTAAACTTTTCTCAAACACTCATCGATATTTGATTCTATTATATGTAACTTACATCCCGCTGCAATTATTAAATATATTTTACTGATTAGAACTGAGAAGGACATGCGAATACAATTTCTTAGAACCTATTGCTCCCGAAACGTATGGTGTCCAGTTTTGAAGTGCACACCAAACTTAACTTTGCATGTACATGTACATTTATCTCTAAAAGTTAGCCATTTAAAATAAAAGTTACTACAAAGGAAGATTATAACAATCAGTCTAAAATATTGATCTACAAATTGAAAGAAACCTAAAACCGTCGGACTAGGCGACCTTAATGGAGAGTGAAAAAGAGAATTGCACTAAAATTACAAATGGATGCCACTTTGACATTTCTACATGGGATACCTGATCGGGGAAGAATCACTGATGTTCAGTGGACCTTATTAAGCTGAGAAACATAGTTCCCCGAGCACGTTTTCAAGTGAGAGAAAAACTAATATCGCGTACAATATCTGATGTCGCGTGAAACTAGGATTCCATATATGCGGTATGTGGCATGTGAATGTGAATGCGACATAAAATGGAAAACATGTAAATGTAAATTCTGTAAACGGCAAACTGGATCGCTCCATGTAGCGATTGGTATGAATCATGAATGCAAACAAAGTGTCCCCTCCCCTGCCACCACCCTTAACCATCATGAACAAACCATCAACACACCGTACATCCTATGCAAATATCAACCTGTTTAAACACATTTAACAATATATAAGACAGACAAAATGTGTTGTCAACTATAGACTTACCTTGTTTTATAAGAGAAAAAATGTAACCCTCAATGATTGTTTGAGTTGCTCCGAGTATACACTTTCTACTCGATGCTGCTCCCCATTTTTGCATGAACTACAGTGACTGGTGCTGTACATTATACAGCAGGAGCCATTCCCTTAATTCTACAGGATCGGTGCTGTAAGTAATACAGCACTGATCAAACTTATTTGAGTCACACAGAGGGAGATGGCCGTCTGTCCGTCCGTACCTCTGACACATACACACACAGACACACACACAGACACACACACAGACACACACATACAGAGAGACGGAGAGACAGAGAGACAGAGAGCCACAGACCCACAGACACACACACAGACACACACATACACACACAGACACACACAGACACAGACACAGAGACACACACACAGACACACACACAGACACACACGTTATGCCGTCGTTACACCCACGTCGACCACGCCGCGGTGTCGTCCAACTTGGCCCCGAATTTGCATAACACGTCCGGTTTTTCGAAAGTCGCCCTTGTCGGGCTCACGTTGGCCATCACGTCGTAGTGTGACTGGGCCATAAGACGGGTATAAGACGGGCTTAGGACGGGTATAAGACGGATATAAGACGGACATCAGGTGGGTATAAGACGGGTATAGGACGGGTATAAGATGGGTATAAGACGGGTATAAGACGGATATAGGACAGGCAAAGGCGGGTATAGGACTGGTATTAGACGGGTGTAAGACGGGTATAGGACGGTTATAATACGGGTATAAGACGGATATAATACGGGCATAAGACGGGTATAGGACGGGTATAAGACGGGCATAAGACGGGTATAAGACGGTGATAAGACGGCCATAAGGTGGCTATAAGACGGATATAAGACGGGCATAAGACGAGTATAAGACGGGCATAAGACGAGTATAAGACGGCGATAAGACAGCCATAAGGCGGGTATAAGACGGGTATAAGAAGGCCATAAGACGGCCATAAGGTGGGTATAAGACGGGTATAAGAAGGCCATAAGACGGCCATGTAATGAGCAACGGGAAGGTAATGAGAACGCTGTGAAATATGTGATATATATATATAAACAGTTTGCCCCTGGTAAACAGAATAGCAAAGGACTGTAGTGGTTGAGAAGAGTATATATTCTCTGGCAGGAATATGTTAATTGGAGGCGTTAATATGGAGGTGCTCGTGACCAGAATCAGCTGGTATCAGGGTGGCCAGGAACCACTCACAGGTGGCGCCGTAGTGGCAGAAGCAGGAACTAACTCCGATGACAGTAGGATAGTAGGTAATAACTAATATATAGAAGAGTACTTGTAAAGTGGTAGTGTCCTTGTTTATATTCCCATGGTAGGTTATAGAGCACACACATATATATTTATATATATATATATATATATATATATGTATATGTGATGTATAGTGCATTATGCGAGGAAAAAGGCATGGAAGGCAATTATTATCTATCGACACTGCCTCCTCTGCTTGATATGTTGCACCGCCACCGGTGGTCATTCATTGTCACCACCGGGCGTTCCAAACCGCCACTCGCACCGTCATTAGATATATATATATATAGATAATATATATATATATGACACCCAATGCACTCAGGGTGGTTCTCCCTTGAGTGCATTGGATATCAGTGCCCACTAGCACTCAGACACATTCTGCTCAGGTATGTATATTTCATGGCCTTTCACCAACAACGTTTTAACGTAAATAATTTGAGGCCATTTTACCCATATAAAGCCCAAACAAATTTTAAGAGTTCCTAAGAGTAACTGGATTGTATTTCCTGCTGTGATTTCACTAATGGTTTGTGAGCTAAATTTGCTGTTGTTTGACACAAATTTAACCACTTCAAAATTTAATCTGAAATCACTGTTGATGTCATTTAACAAAAATCTGACCACCTCAGATTTTCTTGAAAATTTAAATATAGACATTTCCAGATTGATTGATTGACTGATTGATTGGTGGTTGCTTTACGCCGTGTTGGTAGCATATGCCATATTCACGGCGAGAAATGTTTGTTTATTGTTCAAACCATCGCTTTTACATGTAAAAGCAAACAATCAATTATGTGCCAATAGACACTCATTAAATTAGAAAGCTCACAATGATATATTTGTGGTCAGGGGAAACAAATTCCCATAGAAAAAGAAAAGTTTGATTAATAATTGATAGAATTTATTTAGTAAACTATATGAGTTGGTACAGTCCAGCTGCCCTCAAAAAGGCTAAAATGTTTTCCTGTTTTACTTTAGTAAAAAGGTCATGCATACTGTCTGCAGTGTAGAATTGTTGGTGCAGGGCCAAAAAATCAAGGCAACTTAGTAAAATGTGTTTGAGTGTCAGCGGGGACTGACACCCAATACATTCAGGGGGAGGTTCCCCCTTGAGCAGAAAAGCATGTGTAAGCCACAATTGGCCAATACGGCATCAGCTAAGGACCACTTGGTCCCGCCGACTTCCCGCATGAGTCTGTGATGGTTTTCCCACAGATGGTTCAATTTCTTTAAGTTTATTAATGTTTTCATCCCACTCATGTTTCCATTTGGATTTTATGTGGGTGGCTATTAGTGGTTTCAGATCAGAGTGTGGGATCAGACATGGTTCAAGATCACAGTTCAGGGCCTTCTTCGCAGCCGGATCAGCTCGTTCCTTTCCTTGTATGCCGGCATGGCCAGGCACCCAGCAAAGGTGGATGTCATACCCATCCATTGCCAGTTGGTTCATTTTATAAAGGACCGTTGCTAGAATAGGGTGATTCATTTTCAATCCAGCAACAGCCAGCAGGCAAGAGAACGAATCGCTGTATATAACATAGTTAGTGTGGTTGGATACCTCGATACACTCCAATGCAAGAAGGAGTGCTTGGGCTTCCGCAGTTAAAATCTAGGTCTGATCGGGCCACAGCAGCTACCCGGCTTTGGTCTTTCGAACCATCAGTGTATATGGAGAGGTGGTCTGCAAACTGGCCTTGAATCTCTGCATGCAGTCCTTGGTACTCGAGTGGATGTGTCCCAGACTTCCTCAGTTCCATGAGTCGGAGGATAACCGATGGCTTCCTCACCGGCCACGGGGGATGTTCTTGGACTTTGGCATCCTCCAACATGTCCAAATCCATGCCCAAGGCCTCCAAATGAGGTTTCATTTGGAGCCTCAGTGGCCGGATGTAATTTGGCCTGGCTTCATACCTGGATTTGTCATGTTGCTCGAATAGACAATTGTGTGCAGGATTCAATGCATTAGTTTTTATCTTGACTACATATTGCATGGCCAGTTTGATTCTCCTGTTATTAAGTATGGTTCATTGGCTTCAACGTAGAGGCTCTGAACCGGTGAGGTGCGGAAGGCCCCAAGGGCCAGGCGCAGTCCCTGGTGGTGGATCGTGTCTAGGACATATACAGATATATCTTAAGTGTGATTATCAAAACTGACAGAATAAGTACTACTAACGCTTCACTGTGAATATGGCGATTGCTGCCGAAGTGGCATCAAACAATCATCGACCTATTTCACATAGAATGTGTGTGGACGTTCCTAGCTCCATACTTATTAACTTGTATATAGGAGTATAAAGGAGACTATCGCTAACAGTCGAGTCATTGATGATTAAAGATGCATCAGGTTGACAATAATAACCTACTGTATTTGATATTTTATATAAGAGCGTAAAAGATACTATCGCTAACAGTCGAGTCATTGATGATTAAAGACATCTACAGTAAAACCTCTCTAAACCGACCGACCATGGGACCGACATTAAGTGGTCCATTTAGGGAGATGGTCGGTTTAGAGAGTTAGAATATCCTAACAATGGTATTTTGGGACTCAAATAAAGCGCTCGATATAGGGGACTGGTCGATCTGTGGAGGGGTCGGAATAGAGAGGTTTTACTGTAATTCATTCATTACAAGTTGTGTTTATGTTGTTTAGGTTAATTGTATCAGGTTGACAATAATAACCTCCTCTATTATAGTTCAAAGTAACTTCTATAATAATTCACTTCTATAATAATTCACCGATTATGGAGCGATTTGGAATGAAAGATTTCAAAATAATTTGTGAGTGTATACCAGTTGAATCCAAGTGCAATATTCCTGTTGCTATGCCAACTAGCTCATGTCAAATCCACTTAGTTGTAATGTTTTTATGAGGGGGGGGGACCGAAAGAATTGATGAATAGTTACACTGGTGTCTTAAGTTGGTTGTGCAGTATTAAATCTAAGGAGTTGTTTGGATTTTGAAAGGTTTTATGGTTTTATCGGATTGTTGTGATTTTGAAAGGCTTTATGGATGTATTGGATTGTTTTGATGTTGAAAGGCTTTATGGTTGTATCGGCTTGTTTTGATGTTAAAAGGCTTTATGGTTGTATTGGATTGTTTTGATTTTGAAAGGCTTTATGGATGTATCGGATTGTTTTGATATTGAAAGGCTTTATGGTTGTATCAGATTGTTGTGATGCTGAAAGGCTTTATGGCTGTGTCATGGGGGTGATGAAAATGGGAAATATTGCGCCTAGAGTGGGACTCGAACCCATATCTCTTTGCATTACGGGCCAGTGTGCTAACCATTACACCACCTAGGCTCCCTGATATCAACACACTACCCATGCCTACCTGTCTATGCGGCTCCTTGGCTGAGAGGTCAGTCCAGACCACTACACTAGTCCCCCTGGAATTGTAAGTCTTTTAATGCTTACAATTACATACATACAGGCAATGCAAACGCACTTACATACACAGGGTAGGTTCAACAACTATACAGCGTGTAGCTTGTGCAGTATCATAGTCACGGCAACCAGTGTCGTGGGGGTGATGAAAATGGGAAATATTGCACCTAGAGTGGGACTCGAACCCACATCTCTTTGTATTCCGGGCCAGTGTGCTAACCATTACACCACTGAGGCTCCCTGATATCAACACACTACCCACGCCTACCTGTTTATGCGGTTACTTGCCTGAGAGGTCAGTGCAGACCACTACAGTTGAATCGGATTGTTTTGATGTTGAAAGGCTTTATGGTTGTATCGGATTGTTTTGATTTTGAAAGGCTTCATGGTTTTATCGGATTGTTTTGATTTTGAAAGGCTTTATGGTTGTATCGGATTATTGTGATTTTGAAAGGCTTTATGGTTGTGTCGGATTGTTTTGATTTTGAAAGGCTTCATGGTTGTATCGGATTGTTGTGATTTTGAAAGGCTTTATGGTTTTATCAGATTGTTTTGATTTTGAAAGGCTTTATGGTTGTATCGGATTGTTTTGATGTTGAAAGGCTTCATGGTTTTATCGGATTGTTTTGATTTTGAAAGGCTTTATGGTTGTATCGGATTGTTTTGATTTTGAAAGGCTTCATGGTTTTATCGGATTGTTTTGATTTTGAAAGGCTTTATGGTTGTATCGGATTGTTTTGATTTTGAAAGGCTTTATGGTTGTATCGGATTGTTTTGATTTTGAAAGGCTTTATGGTTTTATTGGATTGTTTTGATTTTGAAAGGCTTCATGGTTGTATCGGATTGTTTTGATTTTGAAAGGCTTTATGGTTGTATCGGATTGTTTTGATTTTGAAAGGCTTCATGGTTGTATCGGATTGTTTTGATTTTGAAAGGCTTTATGGTTGTATCGGATTGTTTTGATTTTGAAAGGCTTTATGGTTGTATCGGATTGTTGTGATTTTGAAAGGCTTTATGGTTGTATCGGATTGTTTTGATTTTGAAAGGCTTTATGGTTGTATCGGATTGTTGTGATTTTGAAAGGCTTCATGGTTGTATCGGATTGTTTTGATTTTGAAAGGCTTTATGGTTGTATCGGATTATGTAACTGTAAGTGAAATGTACATGTGGGTGGCATGTTGGTTCTGCTTATCAATCAATCAATGGGTGCCGTCTTCTCGAAGAAGGTTGGCTGCAATGGACCTCCATCTCTTCCTGTCATTCGTTCCTCTCACACATTCCGCATAGCTCATTGCTGTCCACTCATTGCTGTCAACGCAATAATTATGTCACACGCAGGCGTCTCAGCCATATTAATCCAGCTTGCTCTGATAACTAGGTCATCTATAATGGGTCGGCAACTGGATATAAACACGGCGAGGCTAGAGTGTGTTGTGTTGTATAATTTATTATGCGAATATTATTTACGGTGGAGTACACTTGTATTAATCGCGGATGGCGGTTAATCCATAAAGACAATACGGTAATAATATGACACGGTTGGTTAAGTGTCCCTAGCCTCACGTCAAGATTATATATATAATATTATTTGGTTCTTGGAGTTTTACGTCCTGGTAATATCTAAGGTCATATCAGGATGGACACTCATGGCAACTTTACTGTGCTGCCCTACTGGGAGATCAGGCCGCCGGCACCATGACCAGGTATCCCACTCTGTCACATTATCCTCACACTGAGCTAACCAGTCCTTGCCCTATTCTATGAATGCAGAACACCAGGCAAGGAAGCGACAAGTATCAATTTTTAAGTAATTGGTTTCACTCAACTGGGGACCGAACTCCCGACCTTCTGCCGCGAAGCCCGCGCTCTAACCATTATGCACATATATAAGAACGTAGAAACTGCGCAATAAGATTAGGAATGCAAAAGTAAATGCCAATTATTTACAATTATGATGTGTTCATGTTGCTAAAATAAGCTAAAGTTGGGTGAGATATCGGGAATGTCCAGTGACCTCGGCGTATTCGCATTCCACTCCAGAGACCCCCCCCCCCATCACACACTTCCCCAGGCACCCACTCTCATATCAGTCAATATATGGTTAGTATAATTAAATGTAAAGATATCCCTCTAAAATAAGGTAATTCATTAATCAATATATAGACATTACACTTAAAATAGTCCGTTATATGCGCGATAAGCGGCCGGTTAAAGAAAATGGAAATGCAACTACAAAAAATGGGTTGGCAATGAGGCATATATGGGGAATAGTGCGAGTACCCCCCCCCCTCCCGCCGCACACCCCCCTCCGCCCCCCCCTCCTTCCCTCACTCCCACCACCCACCCATCCTTCCTAAACCAATTAAAGCAGTGGCGTGGCCATCCCCTGGTGGGAAACACAGTGACGGGCAGGGAATCCATCACTCATCAGCCGAGGCTTTAATAAGATTCATTGCATCAACGCCGAACCAGGCGGGCAAACTCTGATTAAGGCGAGACCAAATTAACCTGTACTTTTGCTTTTGGAATAATTGGACAAAGCGCTAAAACCACATGAACACTCCCCGACATGGCGAGATGGGCCGAAAACACTAGAGCATAATTTGTATGTCCATGTGTATTTGTGTGTGTCTCTTGCTATTTCTCATTTTCTCCGTTTCTCTATCAGTGTGTGTGTCTCTTGTTATTTCTCATTTTCTCTCTCTCTATCAGTGTGTGTGTGTCTTGCTATTTCTCATCTTCTCCCTTTCTCTATCAGTGTGTGTGTCTCTTGTTATTTCTCATTTTCTCTCTCTATCAGTGTGTGTCTCTTGTTATTTCTCATGTTTTCTCTCCCTCTATCAGTGTGTGTGTCTCTTGCTATTTCTCATTTTCTCCCTTTCTCTATCAGTGTGTGTCTCTTGTTATTTCTCATGTTTTCTCTCTCTCTCTATCAGTGTGTGTGTCTCTTGTTATTTCTCATTTTCTCCCTCTCTCTATCAGTGTGTGTGTCTCTTGATATTTCTCATGTTCTCCCTCTCTATCAGAGTCTGTGTCTCCTGCTATTTCTCATTTTTTCCCTCTCTCTATCAGTCTATGTGTCTTGCTATTTCTCATTTTCTCTCTCTCTATCAGTGTGTGTCTCTTGTTATTTCTCATTTTCTCCCTCTCTCTATCAATGTGTGTGTCTCTTGTTATGTCTCATGTTCTCCCTCTCTCTATCAGTGTGTGTCTCTTGTTATTTCTCATTTCCTCCCTCTCTCTATCAATGTGTGTGTCTCTTGTTATGTCTCATTTTCTCCCTCTCTCTATCAGTGTGTGTGCCTCTTGTTATTTCTCATTTTCTCCCTCTCTCTATCAGTGTGTGTGTCTCTTGTTATTTCTCATTTTCTCCCTCTCTCTATCAGTGTGTGTGTCTCTTGTTATTTCTCATTTTCTCCCTCTCTCTATCAGTGTGTGTGTCTCTTGCTATATATTTCTCATTTTCTCGCGCCCTCTATCAGTGTGTGTGTCTCTGGCTATTTCTCATTTTCTCACTCTCTCTATCTCCTCCATGAATTTATTTTCCTGTCTGCGTTTTGTCTGCCATTGTTTTTCTTTGTCTTACTTTGTCTTTCTCCTTCTGTTTGCTATTTTTTAAACAATTATTTCAGTGTAGTTGCATTGGTTGATTAAAGAGAGCAAATTTCAATCGCGGAAAATTGGGTTGCCGCGTTCCAATATTTCTTGCCCTACCTAGTAATGGTAATGTTAATGTTAATGTTCGAAAGAGAGCAAATTTCAATCGCGGACAATTGGGTTTCCGCGTTCCAATATTTCTTGCCCTACTCTAGTAATGGTAATGTTAATGTTAATGTTCGAAAGAGAGCAAATTTCAATCGCGGACAATTGGGTTTCCGTGTTCCAATATTTCTTGCCCTACTCTAGTAATGGTAATGTTAATGTTAATGTTCGAAAGAGAGCAAATTTCAATCGCGGACAATTGGGTTTCCGCATTCCAATATTTCTTGCCGTAATGGTAGCGTTAATGTTAGCGCCAGGCTAAGTAATGACAACTATCAATTATTAGTCATTGGTTTGACTTAATGACAGGAATTATGGCAGCAATGCTAAGCTATCAGGGTATGCAATTTTAATTGTATGGGTGCGAAGTTCCGTCGCAAACTATTTCGATATTGGGATATACAGGAATATGAGGGAATATAATTTTTTTAAATAGAGAATACGGTGAATATTATGGAATGTGATATGTATTAGAGAATATGACGTAGTAATTAGAATGTGATAAATTAAGCCATGATGACATATAAACCGAATCAGGATCTGGTGGGTGTATATGGAAGTACGACTTATTTTGTACATACTTGTGACACAGGGTGTAATGAATATTGGGGAATATGATGTAATGGTGGGAATGTGATAAATTAAACCATGATAACAGATGCGTGATGTGTGTACAGGGATGTCTGACTCGTGATGAACACACTCATGACACAGGGAGCATGGGGGTGGTATATGAGTCTGGCACCAAACAGCCAATCAGGGAAGTGATGAACACACTCATGACACAGGGAGCATGGGGGTGCTATATGAGCCTGACACCAAACAGCCAATCAGGGAAGTGATGAACACACTCATGACACAGGGAGCATGGGGGTGGTATATGAGTCTGGCACCAAACAGCCAATCAGAGAAGTGATGAACACACTCGTGACACAGGGAGCATGGGGGTGGTATATGAGTCTGGCACCAAACAGCCAATCAGGGAAGTGATGAACACACTCATGACACAGGGAGCATGGGGGTGGTATATGAGTCTGGCACCAAACAGCCAATCAGGGAAGTGATGAACACACTCATGACACAGGGAGCTTGGGGGTGCTATATGAGCCTGACACCAAACAGCCAATCAGGGAGGTGATGAACACACTCATGACACAGGGAGCATGGGGGTGGTATATGAGTCTGGCACCAAACAGCCAATCAGAGAAGTGATGAACACACTCGTGACACAGGGAGCATGGGGGTGGTATATGAGCCTGACACCAAACAGCCAATCAGGGAGGTGATGAACACACTCGTGACACAGGGAGCATGGGGGTGGTATATGAGCTTGGCACCAAACAGTCAACCAGGGAAGATGGGAAGGGTGCAGCGGGATTCAGATTCAGAGAAGCAATGATACAATGGGGAGCGGGTATAAATGTAACCATGTTTAATAAAGACTACACGCTGTTCGTTCTACAACTCTGACATCCTAGTCTCTCCTTGCCACTACCACGTACAGCGTCAAGATGCAGAACGACAAGCGGCGCCACTGATTTGAACTCAAATAAAGTGGAATCACGCGCAATTCCACACTGTATGATACTTATTGCGCTAGACATACGCACTGAGACAGTCTCCTACCAGCGGCAGTGCCCGAAGTTATGAGTGTCTAGCAAACAGCAGCTGCCGACACCAGGGGGCAGGCAGGTGAGGTGTCAGCCGGCCAACTGGGGCGGGCGGACGCTGACCGATTAGTTCTGGGCATATTAGATAACGAGGTCAGACGAACGCTGCGTTCGGCGGTAGGCTTCGCTTCTGATTGGTTCACTGAGTACTATTATTTGTTGGTTGTTGTTTTACGTCGTAGCAACATCAAAGGTCATATCAGGACGGTACTGAGTACTATGTAGCTAGCAATCGTGGCATTTGTATTGGGTCGCCAACGTATGTAGCGATGTGTCATGGGGGGGGGGGGCGTTGCATATAAAGATAACAGTGAGCTTTGAGCAGGATTCGAACCCCATATCTGTCATTCCAGGATGCGAGTCCTAACTGTTAGTTTATGTATGATCCCTAATCACCCTACACACGTCTATCTGTCTATGTAGCTCCTGTATATCTGTCTATGTGAGGTCAGTACAGACTACTACACTTGTCCCCTGGAATCTTTTTAAATATTTGTTTACATTGCTTGATTAAAGTTGCATTGATCAGTATAATTTACATTAATTTAGTTTGAAGTAACTTTTAATTGAAATGGCTACATTTTAAGATATTTGAAATTCAAACATGTGAAAATACTTTTGGCAAGCATGCCAAAACTCTGATACCATAGGCTTCTGGTAACAGGTTCTATTAAATCGACTCAGCATTCCTTTCTCAATCAATCAATAGTTCCGTCCTCTAGTCGAGGGTTGGATGCAATGGTTCTCCACTTGTCCCGATGGTGTGCTGTTCTGATAGACTGTGAATAATTCAAGCCTGTCCACTGTGAAATATTTGTAAACCATGATGTTCTTCTATGTGGCAACAAATACTTAATAAGTGTGTCGTGGGGGTGATGAAAATGGGAAATATTGTGCCTAGAGCGGGATTCGAACCCAGATCTCTTTGCATTCCGGGCCAGTGTGCTAACCATTACACCACCTAGGCTCCCTGATATCAACACACTACCAACGCCTACCTGTCTATGCGGGTCCTTGCCTGAGAGGTGAGTGCAGACCACTACACTCATCCCCCTGGAATTGTAAGTCTTTTAATGCTTACAATTACATACATACAGGCAATGCAACACACTTACATACACAGGGTAGGTTCAACAACTATACAGCACGTAGCTCGTACATGATCCTGGTCATGGCAACCAGTGTCATGGAGGTGATGAAAATGGGAAATATTGTGCCTAGAGCGGGATTCGAACCCACATCTCTTTGCATTCCAGGCCAGTGTGCTAACCATTACACCACCTAGGCTCCCTGATATCAACACACTACCCACGCCTACCTGTCTATGCGGGCCCTTGCCTGAGAGGTCAGTGCAGATCACTACAAGTGTATCAGTATCTAAGTTAGATATGTAGAATCAAATCTAGATAATTGTTTTGATTTTGAAAATGTGATGCTCCATCGGACTATGCAGCTTTAAGCTGGGGAAATTGTAATCGTGTACAATTGGTCTTCCTCATTCCGCTGCTCCTTTCCCTAGCCTAGTGTAGTAGTCTGCGCCGACCTCTCAGGCAAGGAGCTACATAGACAGGTAGGTGTAGATAGGGTGATCGCATCAGGTAGCCTAGGTAGTGTAATGGTCAGAAGGTTAGCCCCGGATTGAGAAGAAGTGCCAGGTGCAATATTTCTCATTTTCATCACCCTCCATGACACTGGTGCCATGACCAGGACCTAGTACATGCTACACGCTGTATGATTGTTGAACCTACCCTACATATAAGTGCATTGCCTGCCTGCATGTAATTTTAAGCGCTACATGACTTCTAGACATACACCATTGAAAACACTTATAATTCCAGGGGGACTAGTGTAGTACTAATAGTCACTAGATGGCTCATGTCCCAGTCCATTTAAGGATAATTGTAATCCTATGAGAAATAATGCCACACACAAAGATTATCTCCCAAAGATTATTTCAATAAATCCCATTTGCTTTGCTGATTAGCTACTTATTGATGAAAGGATATTTTTGTTTCACTTTATTTTCGCTTATTAAGTAAGACAAATTTGAATCAGAGACAAATGGTCTTCCTCGCTCCATGTCCTATCCTAGTAATGCAGGGTATCAGGCAAGGTGGTGACAAATATGACATTTTGGAAGTGTTTGCTATGAATTGGTGAGGGTTTGAACCCATGACCTTCCATACAGGAAGCGGGCGCTCTGCTCATTCATGGACATGTACATCGGCAGTGATGATGACACTGATTCATGCTTAAATTCTCCAGAGGCTGGTCGACGGTAGGTGGCACCCCCACATAAACAGAGCAAGCAGTACACAAAGGTATGACATTTACCAGCACAGCCTGACCTTTTGCACACAGGGGTCAGCTGGCCATATTACCTAAATATCACCATCTAGCAATCACCAAATTTTCCCACCTGCCTTTCATCCGAAAAAAACCCACTTCCAACAAACCTACCAGGGTTACCGATATACTGAAATGTCCACCGTTGTATATAAATTATAAGCGCATTTGGAGTTTGGGTTGAAATGCCAAACCCCGCCCTGATATGACCTTATATGTTGCAAGGACGCAAAACTCCAACGACCAACTATCAAATACCGAAGCTATTTGTGTCTAGAAATTTGCCAGAATAGTGCAAATAAATAACTATAAGTAAGACACTATAAGACCTTTCACGAGGGACCTTATCATTCACAAAGGATTACAAATTATGATGAGATTGCTTGATTGATTGGTGGTTTCTTTACGCCATGTCAGCAGCATAGGCCATATTTATGGCGAGAATTGTTTGTTTTTTATTCAACCATCGCCTTTACATATAATGTAAAAGCATACAATCAGTTAGGTGTCGATAGACACTTATGAATTTTTAAAAGCCCAAAATCATATAATTAAATAAAATAGATGAAAGAATTAATTAATAAAAATTGTATTAATGAACTATATGAGGTGGTACAGCCCAGCTGCCCTCAAAAAGGCTGAAATGTCTTCTTGTTTAACTTGAGTAAAAAGGTCATGCATGCTGTTTGCAGTGTAATATTGTTTGCGTAGTGCCATAAAATCAACACAGTCTAGTAAAATGTGCTTGACTGTCAGTGGGGACAGACATCCAATACATTCAGGGGGATAGTCCCCCTTGAGCAGGAAAACATGTGTTAGCCACGAGTGGCCAATACGACAGCGGCTAGGGACCACTTGATCTTATGATGAGATGATCAATCAAATATGGTCTAAAATGTTAATTAAAACTTCTGAGCCTCATTTTGAAAGATTACCATTTATGGCAATTAGCCAAACCGCCATTTCAGACAACAACTACAGGTAATGAATATCTTGAGTTGAGATGAGTTTATTTAACCACAAACATGTAGTAAGGTCACTGTATGCCTTCCACAAGGGGTGATCTTACGGGGAGGTCGAGGGTGTAATGTAATTGTACAGAAAATGAGAAGAACATATTTTGTGAATGTTTTTCTTCAGGTAGTAAACAGTTAATATATTCCTAATATAGGGGTGTAACGCTGAAACCTCCAGCCCCACCACACACACACACTTTCCATGATTTGTGGGGCCCCACCTCCCTTGCTATTTAACTAGACCTGGGGAGGTTTTCCACCTTCTCTCTACCAGCTGCACCAAACACCAGCAGCCTGGTGCACCTGCCTGTTCATTGGTATTGCAGTTCCCAGAGTAAGGGTGCACCGTGATAGTACACATCTCATACAAAGACTATAGTACCAACGAGCAAGTCCACGCCAAGATCCAGCAGGCAATTCCCCCCCCCCCCACACACAAAGATCTCCTGTTGATCTTAAAGAGACGCACACTGCAGTCATCTAAAACCATCTTGCAGGGCCCATTGAAATGGGGAAGAAGACAAGGCGGACAAAGTAAGACTAAGAGGTGGGAAGACAACATCAGGGAATGGACAGACCTGGATTTCAGCAAGTCCCGGAGGAGCGTGGAGAACAGGGGAGAATGGAGAGAATTGATTTCAAAGCCATCTGTGGTGCCCCAAGGACACGATTGATGATGATGATGATGATGATGATGGTGGTGGTGGTGGTGATGATGATGATGATGATGGTGGTGGTGGTGATGATAGTATTGATGATAATGATGATGATGATGGCGATGATGACGACCATGGTGGTGATGGTGGTGATGGTGGTGATGGTGGTCGCAGAGATGGTGCTGATATTGGTCGCATTTGTGGTGGTGATGATGATGGCGGTGATGGCGATGATGACGACAATGACGATGACTGTGACGGCGACGACGACGATGAGAGTAAGGGAGGTCAACGAGAAAAATGTATTTCTTCTGGAATTGTCAGGTCTCGAATGTATTTAAACAGCGGCCCTCTAGATGAGGATGACGTGCTCACGAAGGATATGATACATAGCTGATGTACATATACATATATATGTATATACATATATGTATATATTCATATATATATATTCATATATACATGAATATATATGTATATATAAATGAGCCTGTCTCAAAAGGTGCTATCTCTTCGGGTTTTCTTCCATAGTAACGATTGACACAAAACAGCACAGAAATGGTTACAATGAAAACACAAGGACATTTGCTTCAAATCAATACCTTTATTATTAACCCACAATATTTGTTGTTATATTCGCTGCGGGCCAGTTCCTGCTGCGCTATCCTGGCGCCCCACCATGTTGCCAGATATCAGTCAGCGCTTGTTAGGTGCACATCGGCGCCTGTACTCTCTAAAGGACCACAGTCTACCTGCTACCTGTGGTTCCTTTGTCTACCGGTTCTACCTGTTGTTTCACCTGGGGCCAGCGGACGACTTCAGCTCGGATTCCATTGCATCGACGAAGTGTTCAGCAATAACAAGGCTGATCGCACCTGAACACAGATTGACGGTATCGTGAAACTAAACCTGATTTTCTTTCAAGGGACAGCGGACGACTACAGCAAAATGATTTCATTTGTGTCAGTTTCGACATTACTGTAGCCTTGTCGTGGGGCCAACGGACGACGGAGGCAGAATGTTTTCATGTTGTCGATAAATGTGTCGATCACCAGGATTTAGTTTGCGTATCGATCTCAACCGTCCACAGTGAGGAACGATCGGCAAAGCTAATGCTCCGTAAAAACAATTTGAATCTCGACCGTTAGGAAAATATTCACGTGTGTCGATTTCATTATTCGACCTACGTGTATCGATCACCAGTGATGGGCTTGTGAGTCGATTTCAACTGTCCATATGGAGAAACGACTGGCAAAGCTGACGGTATCGTAAAAACATTTTGAATTTTCGACGGTTGTGAAAAATACTTCACGTGTGTCGATGTCATTGTGTCGATCGGTGGTTGTGTTTGTGAGTCGCTAACTCGACGGAATGCAAGCATTGGAGGGCAGGAGGGTCGTATCGATCATCGACTGTAATTTTGATCGACTAAGTTAACACAGTTTTGCTTCCAAAATGTAGACTAACTTAATTAGAGGCTTTACAGTTGATAGGCTTTACAGTAAAATATAACTGAGCTGCAGTATATGGACCTTGGTACTGTAAACGGAGACCATGGTTCAGGCTATAACACACCTGTATTTTGGCTGCCATAGCCCAGCGGTAAAGCGTAGCAGCACAAACCGAGATCAGCATTAATCGGAAAATTCACGGGTGTCGACCATTAGTGAGCTGTAGTCCATAATATTTGATAGTTTGTAATAATTGATAGTTCACAGAACCCAGCCCGATCGATTAAAGGACTATGACGATAGACTTCTGCGCTGTGTGTGGATCGAGTCACGACGGTGTCGAAGTAGGCTACTGCAGTAAGAAGGAGAGGACAGCGGAACCAACGCACAGAACTACACGAAGCAGTGCCACTAAGATGTCTAGGTCGGCGACGGGGGAGTCAGAGCCGGAACCCGCTTCGGACAAGTTGGCTCTGGAAGAACAACGAGATGCGGTGCGGCGACAGTTGGAAGAACTAAAATTGGAGGATGAGCTAATGGAGCTAAAAGATGAACGGGACCGTCTCCTAGCGGCACGTGAGATGAAAAGGAGGCGCGGTAAAAAAGGCTGCGACAAATTCGCCTCAACGTCGGGAAGATAGCCCGGTTGGGGCAACATGCAAGATGCCGGCCAATGACCAACCGTTGGCCGCCGGGGCGACGGAGTCAGGCTATTCAAACTACAGACGCTCAAGGAATAGATCGAGGGAGCGGCGGCACCGATGTCGACGTTCGTCCAGCAGTTCGTCGGTGGATAGTGTGGATCGAAAACTTAGAAGTAAGTGGTCCCTGAAGCGACATGTCGAGTCAAAAAAGGATGTGAAGAAACTGAACTGTGAAGAAATTATCTGCGCAACCGCTGCCTGGGTTTTAGAAATTCCAGAGATGTCTATCCAGGACCACCGGGCAATGTGGGAACACATATATTTCCTCTCACACCGGGCCCGCTATGGTGAATATCAAGATAGGGCGCATGCGGACTATGACTTGTGCATCCGTAAGTGGGCGGTCAAACGTGGGTTTGAGGCATTCTCCAGCGCCCATACGGGAAAAAGCGTGCTTCATTATGGCCCAGACAATATAAAGAAGAAGCAGCCAGTTCTACGGAATTACAGTGAGGGGAAGCAAGGCAGTCGAGGCAACAAGCCAAACACGGCTTGCTATGCCTGGAACAGCGAGCGGGGCTGCAGCAGGAAGGAGACGGAGTGCAGGTACGAACACAATTGGAGCACCTGCCTGATCGCACACCCGTGTCCGACCCAACAGTCGTCATGAGGGGACAGGGTTCTGTTGGTGTGGGGAGCGCGCCCCAACTAGTGATGCAGGTGGAGACTACGGGAGCTTCAATATGGGATGTTGATCAACATCAGGCAATATTGTACACATCAACCATTGACAACAGCTCACAATGCGCGAATGGGAGAATGAACATGCAACCAGTCACAACAGGGGAGATAGGTCAGGGGAATATTTACCCTACATTGGAGCAATGCGCAGGGAGGAGCAGCAGTGAGATACGGGGTGGGGATGTGCGAGTGGAGGACGATGCCTACCAGGGAGTATCTCAGGTGACACCACAGGGATTGGAACACCCACCCGTAAAAAACAAACCTGGTTTGTGTGAACAGCTGACCGGAGTGTCTGCCGCGATAGTGCGGGCAGCCTACGAGGACCTATTAAGAGTGCATTGCGATAGCGATAAACGCTGGTGCGTGTCAGTAAGGAAGAACACGAACAGTATGTACGTAACTTTCCGGGTGGACACTGACTGTCTGAATGGCACTTGCGCATGCGCTTACGAATTGCTTTCTATGCCATGTCAACTAAAACCTTGTCGTTTATTTGCAGAAGCATTTTGTAGGGGGGACATTGATATAGATGCTATGTTTCTCCTGCAGGGGACTGTCTTTGGGTTCCATGTTATTGATGACAATTGTGACGTAACGTATGGCTGTCAGCGGGAGAGAAAGAAATCTAGATGGGAAAGAAATATAATAGAGACCCGGCTAGCAGTGGAGTTAGAGGAGGGAGTGCTAAGGAAAGTCGATAGTCCTCTGGCCTGTATACATGGGATCTTTGTTGTTCCAAAAGATGATGGTGGTGGGAGAAGTGTCATTGACTGTAGTAAACCGAAAGGTGGGAGTGTCAACAATTACACAAAGGGGGTGGCCCCAAAGTTTAAATATAGTGGGCTGGATGATGTGGTAGAATGCTTGGAGAGGGGCGACTACCTAGCCACCATTGATATCAAGGATGCTTACCGCGCTGTCCATATCAAACCAGAGCATAGGAAAAGACAGGGGCTTCGCTGGGTTTTTGAGGGTGATTCGGTGGAAACCTATATGATGGACGGGAGACTCTGCATGGGTCTCTCGTCTAGTCCGTATATATTCTCTAGAATTTCAAACTTCATTGTCCGATGCGCAGGCAGACAGGGGGTCTGCAGAATTGTCAACTATCTAGACGATTTCTGCATTCTGGGTAGTACGGAGGAAGAAACTACAGGGTTCCAACAGCGTGTACTCTCTATATTGCGCAGATTGGGATTTTTTATCAGTTTTAAAAAATTGCTCTCACCAGCTAAGAAAATTAGATTCTTAGGGATCGATGTAAACTCGGAGTCGCTGGAACTTACTCTCCCTGACGATAAATTGAAGAAGCTTCAGGACATCCTCCTGCTCTCCTTGGGTCGCAGGAAGGCGACCCGTAGGGAACTCTAGAGACTCGCCGGACACCTCGCACACTGCGCCAAAGTTATCAGGGGTGGTCGAACTTTTAGTAGGCGGGTCTACGACCTTATAGGCACCCTGCGCGAGCCATTCTACCGTGCACGCCTTAATGCTGGATTTAGGGAAGATATCAACTGGTGGGCTTCATTCGCTGAAAAATTTAATGGTAAGGCGGGTATGCTCGGGAAGTTTGCGGTAACTACCGCAGTCTACAGTGACGCTTCGAATTGGGGAATCGGCGCTCTGCATGTGACTGACTGGTTAGCTGCTTCCTTTGAATCAGAGGACAATGAAGTGTTAGGCCAGCTGATAGGACACCATCGTGGCAGGGAGGGACCACATAAACATAAAAGAGATGAGGGCTGTGATGGAGGCGGCCACACGTTGGTCATCAGGTTGGGAGGATTCCGAGATTATATTTATAACGGACAGCGCGGTAGTCCAATCCGCTCTTAACTCAGGCAGATCCAGATCAGTTGGGATTATGTCCATGCTGCGAAAATTATTCTGGCTTGCAGTCGAGAAGAACTTTACATTTCTATCAACTTACATAAATACCACAGTTAATGTGGTGTGTGATGCCCTCAGCAGGCTA